>PVJN01038770.1:0-20161 GCA_004026805.1 Lasiurus borealis
GCGCTGGAGGAGGGGGCTGGCGGGGAGGTGCTTCCGGGGCAGCGGACCCCTCCTCCCCTCCCCCCGCCACGGGCTCCCCCTCCCCTCGCCGCCCGCCTCCTCCTCCGCCTCCCCCGCCCCCTCCCTCCCTCCGCGGGTCCCTCGTTTCCTGCCGGCGCCCGTTGCCATGGCGACGGCGCTCCCGGGCCTCCGCGCCCCGGGCCCGGGGTGGATTCTCTCCCCCCGCCACCACCCTGGTTCGCCGTCCCTTTCTCTCTCTCTTTCTCTCTCTCTCTCTTTTTTTCTCTCTCTCTCCCTCCCTTCTTTCTCTCCGTGAGTTCACGGAGGGCCGGAGCGGAGCGAGTGCTGGCCTCTAGCGGGGGGAAGGCGCCGCTCGGAGCCGGAGAAGGACAGGGTGGAGGGAAGTGACGTGCGAGGGGAGAGAAAGAGGGTCTTTTTTGGAGCGCCGGGCGGAGGGCAGAGAGAAGGAGCCCCGCAGCCGGGGGAGAGGGAAGGCAGGGCAGGCAGCGGCCCCGGGGAAAGGAGAGCAGCGCCGGGGAGAGGAGCCGGGGCTGAGCCGCGGGAGCGGGGAGGGCGGTGGGGCGCCCGCGCCCCGCAAACTCGCAGAAGGCGGGAAAGCGCGCGCCGGCGCCGGGCGCCCTCGGCCGAGTGGACCTTCGCTGCCCCGCGGCCGCCCCGCCCGCCAGCGCGCGCTGAGCGGCACGTCGGGGGCTGTCATTTCGGGGGGTTTAGGTGTCCCTGGCGCGTCCTTAGCTTTAAAGGGGTGCGTGTGTGTGTGAGAGAGAGAGAGAGAGAGGGAACGGGAACGGCAGGATCCGGGGAGCAGGCAGGGGTCTCGAGAGTAGAACAATGGGGCTGTCTCGGGGAGCACCCCCGCCTTGGATCAGGCAGTCGCCTTTGTCCTGTATCAGTATTTTTATTATTATTATTATTATTATTATTATTATTCTCTTAGTCGCCTTTGTCCTGTATCAGTGTTTTTATTATTATTATTATTATTATTATTCTCTTAGTCGCCTTTGTCCTGTATCAGTATTTTTATTTTTATTATTATTATTATTATTATTATTATTATTATTACTATTACTCTCTTAGTCGCCTTTGTCCTGTATCAGTGTTTTATTATTATTATTATTATTATCATCATCATCATCTTAAACTTGGAGCACTTAGCACCTATGGAGGGAGCCCCTCCCAGGGGCCCCTCGCTGGTGGGAAGCCGGGGTCCCATCAGGGCGCACGCAGCACAGAGAGAACCGCCCCCGTTAACCTTTGCAGCAGCGGCCGGGGACACCGTGTGCGCTACTAACGGGGGGTGGGGGGCTGAGGCTCTCTCTCCCTGTGGTTCTCAGAGTCCCCTGCTTATTATTATTATTTTTTTTTACCTCTCTGGTGCTGCCCTCTGCTCTCTCCGGGGGTTTGCTTTGTCAACCCCCTCTGCGCGTTCTCGCCTCGAAAAGCCAAAACGCATCATTTGGGTTTTTTTTTTACAAAAGAGAGAGAAGTGTCCCCTCGGTCTGTAAGTCGGGTCCGTCTGGATGGGCACGGGGAGCGGAGTGTGCCGGCTCTCCTCTGCCTTAGCAGAAGCCAGAGGTGTGCCTGCCAGGGAGCCTCTGCCAGCTGCGAGGAACCCGTCCGACCAGCAGGCGAGGGGAGGAAGGAGGGAGGGAGAGGGCAGCCAAAGGGCTGGCCAAGTGCAGGCCTCAGGTGCGCGCAGGTGAAAGGGGATGCCGCTGCCAGGGAGAGTGACAGGCTTTGGCTGGGGATGAATAGAGGAGATTCTGGCAGAGAGTTCGTGGTTAAAAAAAAAAAACTAGGGAAAGCATTAGTCATTTTAGATGTGTGGCCTGCCAACCACGTTGAAAGCTTCCTGGTGAAGGCTTAGCGTGGATAGACGGAGCCTAAGGAGCGCGGAGAACAAGTTGTCCCTATAGATAATGTTCAGATTATAAGATACTCGGGTTGGGAAACATGACTCATGTGTTTTCATGGGAAGCGTGGGAGAATTATCACTTAAGTGTCTGCAAAAGCCCTGGAATATAGCTCCAAGGATAAGGAGTCCAGATGCCAATCGCCTATGGAACTTGCACACCTAATGGGTACCCTGGCCATCTCAGCCCCATTCGATGTGGAGCAGAACCACTACCAATTCATTTAGTTACATCCCACCTCTTAGGGATTTTTCTTTTTAATTTCCTGTGTCTTCGGCCCCTGCATCTACTAAAAGTTACCCATTTAGATGATGTCAGGGGATAAGATAGTGATTGGTGACTGTCAGATATAAATCTAGCCTAGGAATACTCTGTCACCGAGCATGCCTTATTAATTCTGAGCCAGTGATTTAACTTACATAGAGATTTTACACTATATTTTGCAGAAATTACTTTCAAGTGCATAATTCTGCAAGATAACAGGCGTCTTCCTGGGTCATAGGTTTAAGCAATTTCCCAAAGAAACTTTCAGGATAAAAAAGAAATGTATGCAACAGTGAAGTGAAATAGTAGAAAACCTCCATTCATAAGACAGTTGTGTGGGCTGAGTCAGCTTGGAAACAGGTACAGAATTGCTTCTCAACCTAAATGGAGCAAAACAATGTGTGACTCTGAGAAAATGCACAACTGGCTTTTCTTTTTTCTCTTTTTCCCTAAACTTTCTCATTTTCATTTAATGATCCTGCTGGAATTAAGTCTTTTCTTTTTCAAACCAAATCCTTCTTGTAAATGGAGGCTAAATAATTTCTTTACTCTGCATAACACTGAAAGTCATTAGCCTAAATAGGTGAAAAGGAAATGCATTCTATCTGCTGAGTGGAAATGGAACCCTCCCCCGCTGCAAACTTATCTAAATAAGGAAAAAACAAGATTTGAAAGGAAATCAACTGTTTAGAAGCAACCAAAGCAAACAGAATAGAAAATAGGCTAATATAGTTTTGTATATCAACTGAGCATTGAATGAGCATTCTTCAAGCTTCTCTTTTAAGCCCCGCATTGTGCAATGCATTGTGAAGGAAGAGGTGCTCCTTAACCCTAGAGGTGTTAGTATCCTTGGAATGTGTCTATTTACAAGTAACCAAGCAAGTAAGCACGGGTGATCACATTTTTATGTAAATGTGGGCAGGATGAAGAAGGGAGGGGGTGGGGGGAGAAATCAAACCTTTACTCTAACCAGCACCAGTGTGGTATGTAAACCACAGTTCTATATGCCACTTTAACGTCTGTCTTCTTGGGAGATAAGATGAAGATAATGGGAGATTTATAGACTCCTAGATATTCAAAGCAAAAAAGAACTTTAAAATTATCCAAGCCCCTTACTTAATTTTGAGTGGAGAAAATTGAAGACTAAAAGATGAATGTAGAAAAGGAATATTGTATAATACTTGGCAAATAGATGTCCAAAAATATTTGTTAATAATTAACTTCCTAGATGCTCTCCTTTCTCTCGACTGAAAAAAAAAATGGGGGTGAGTGGGAGGAATTAAAACATATAAGAATACTTCTCATTGCTCGCCACTAATACCCATGATGGTGTTCAGGACATGCCCCAAATACTAGCATAGCTCCTTGGTATATTAGTTATTTAAAGCTGAAGGAGTTTGAGGGAAAGGTGGCAACAGGAAAGTCACTCTGACTTCTTCCCTCTTTCTTCTTTCCTAAGCCAGGTCAAAAAACCCTCTGAGAGGTGCCCCTGAAGGAATGGAGGATCCTCATCTCTGAAGACAAAAGAACACCCAGAAGAATCCACTTACCTCATGCTCCTTAACGATATTCCTCCATGACGATGCACACTTCATCAAACCCAGCATAAAAATACACCAGTCTAGCCGGACCGGCTTGGCTCAGGGTTGAGCGACCTATGAACCAGGAGAACATGATTCGAATCCAGGTCAGGACACAGGCCCAGGTTGTGGGCTGGACCCGTAGTGTGGGGCATGCAGAAGGCAGCCAATCAATGATTCTCTCTCATCACTGATTTTGTTTCTATTTCCTGCTCCCTTCCTCTCTGAAATCAATAAAAATATATATTTTTGAAAATAACGCCCATCTAACTTGCTTGGTTCTTCATTTCTTCACGAAGGCTCTTGCGTTACATACAACTTAAATAAGTTTTGTTGAAATAAATCTGTAGGCTCAAGATGAAGCCACTCCTGCCTAGGGTTCCCCGTCAGCAAACTGAAACTTACATAACATTCGTGTCCCTGCCAATGTTCCACTTGACCAGAAACAGTCTATCCCAGTTGGCCAGTCCCCAAATGCCAGGCCAACTCTGGGATGAATATTACTACCTTTTTCTTTGTTCTTTATCCTACAAAGCTGCCTGCCTTGCTCTCGATTTTGCAGTCCTCCTCATGGAGACTGTCCACTTGATGAAGCGGTAAAGTTTGTCACCTAAGTTGTCTCCTTCAGTCATTCTTTCTGTTTTTGTTTTGTTAGTCCTCACCCAAGGATACTTTTACATTGATTTTTAGAGAGAATGGAAGAGAGAGGGCAAGAGAGAAACATCGATGTGAGAGGAACACATGGATTGGTTGTCTCCTGCACCAACCCCGCCAGAGCCTGGGCCGAGGAGGAGCCTGCAACTAGGTATGTGAACCTTGACTGGAATCAAACTCGGGACCGTTTGGTCCACAGGCTGATGCACTATCCACTGAGCCATACCAGCTAGGGCTCCTTTAGTCATTCTTTTAATACTTTGTATGCTTTTCTCCTATTAATCTGTCTCTGTCAGTTTAATTTTCAGACTCAGCCAGGGACCCTAAGGGTTGAGGAAAGTTTTTTTTCTACCCTACACCTACCATACTCCCTTTCTTTAGAACAGAAGTTTAAAATTACTATGTTGATTGGCTCAACTCAATATTCCATGTATCACTGCCTTCAAAAGAGACACATACTCCCACATCCTTCAGTAGCGTAAGGTTGACAATAACAAAAGCATCAACACTTTAGACAGTTATCACTCATTAAGGACAAATCATGCACCTCTCAGCTTTGGTTTTCTTTCTGTAAAATGCGAATAACATCCAGTATTATTTTTGGGGGGGGAATAGTGAGATGTTTATACAGTATTTCATTCAGTGTCTGACATAGTTCAAGCTATTATTAGTTTCCTTTAGTAGCCCAGTATATTTTTGTCATCACTAAATGCATCTAAATCACTCTTTCATTTTGCCAGCCTACTTCATAACTTTCTAAACTCACAATTAGCTTAACAATAACCCACAATTAGATAATAAATTTATGAGTTCATGAATTTACTGGTGGGGAGAAAACACTTTTCTTCTATTAGATTCAATTAATGGGGGTTCGTGCATTAAACTAACAAAAGCCAAATTAGCAGAAGAAAAGGCACACACTGTTTATAAATATTTACTTGTATGGGAGTTCACAGAAAAGCAAACTCAAAGAGACTGTTAGAGGAGCTTCTATACCCTTCTTCTTTTTTTTTTTAATATATTTTATTTATTTATTACAGAGAGGAATGGAGATAGAGCATTGGAAACATCGATCAGCTGCCTCTTGCACACCCCCTACTGGGGATATGCCCGCAACCAAGGTACGTGCCCTTGACCAAAATCGAACCCAGGACCTTTAAGTCTGCAGGCCGACACTCTATCCACTGAGCCAAACCGGTTTCGGCTATACCCTTCTTAACAAATGAAAAAGATTTGGAGCTTTTAAGGGCATAAATTGCTAAATTGTTGGGAGAAGTGCTCTCTCTTCTCCCTGGTTGGGGATTGGGGTGGGGAACTGAAGGGGACTTTCTTCAAAGGGAAAGTTATTAGACAGAGAACTCTTTCTGCATGTGTTAATTCTCAATTGCCTGGAGCTCAAAATAATACTTATGCCAACGTGGTCTATTTGGGGGTAGCATATTCTGATTCCCTTATCACTACCATTTTATTTGAAAAGAGTACGTATTCCATTTTTCCTGCGTACAAACTTTATCTTTTTGGGACTTCAAGTGTGTCTTTGGTCTACTTTTCCAGGACTCGGGTACAAACCAATTTATTTATGCCATCTGGGTTTGTATCCATGCCAAGAGAGCTAAACCCCCTGGGAAGAAGTCTAAAGGGAAAAAATATTCAAAATATACTTAGAGCCTCTCTCTGTTCATGGCTTCACAGACATTGCATTCAACCCTCTCAGTAACCTTTCTCTGTTAGCTATTATTAATCTTTAATTTACAGATGAGGAAATCAAAGGTCAGGAAGGTTAGATAAATTGTTCCAAGCTCAGGGGAGTAGTAAGCAATAGAGTCAGAAATTTAAATTTAGGCCTGTCTGACCCCAAAATTCATAACTACATCACATCATTCACAGTGTGAAAAATAGAGTAATGCAGGTCTGTTTAAAATGCTTAGCACACACATAAATGTAGAAAGAAAGTTAGCCTTCACCATTGTCAACACATGCAATGGAAGGCCCATTCTGACTTTGTAAAC
Source organism: Lasiurus borealis (assembly GCA_004026805.1). Classification (NCBI taxonomy): domain Eukaryota; kingdom Metazoa; phylum Chordata; class Mammalia; order Chiroptera; family Vespertilionidae; genus Lasiurus; species Lasiurus borealis. The sequence goes on from PVJN01038770.1 coordinate 6,439, forward strand.
AATAGAAATAGCTCTGGTTATCAGTCTACAAAGACACTAGGGAGATGTCTCAGCAAAGACTAGAGATGTATATATGTATTATTTCCCTAAATTCTGTTTTCTCCCTTTTCTGCTTATAAATTATGGTAAGCAGATAATGGCCTTAAAGATGTTGTCATTCATGAAACCTGTGAATGTGTTATGCTGAGGCAAAGGGAAATTAAAGTTGCAGATGGAATTAAGGTTATAAAAAGATGGCCTGAAAATAGGGAGATTATCTTAGACTAAAGGCCCAGTGCACGAATTCATGCATGGTTGGGGTCCCTCAGTTTGGCTGGTGATCAGGGCCTATGGGGTCATCTCACTCGGTCTGATCAGTGCTGACGGGGCCAGCTGGCCTGGGAGGGCCTGCAGGAGGGCTCCAGGATGTGCCCAGCCCTCTTGCCCAGTCCTAATCAGCAGGACCCCAGCAACAAGCTAACCTACCGGTCAGAGTGTCTGCCCCCTGGTGGTCAGTGCACATCATAGTGACTGGTTGAGTAGTCTACCAGTCAGACGCTTAGTATATCACACTTTTATTTTATAGGATTATGAGCCCAACGTAATCACAAAGATCCTTAAAAGTGTAGGTGAGGTAGAAGAGACAGGTTGAATAATGTGATGTGAGAACTCATGCTTCCGTTGTTGGCTTTGAAGATGGAAGGGACAGGCCAGTCTAGGAAGCCTGTAGAAGCTGGGGGTGGCTAAGGGCAGAAAGGGGAGGATGAGGGGGGGAGGGATTTTCCCCTAGAGCTTCTAAAAAGAGAGCACAGCCCTAATGACACCTTGATTTTCACCCCATGATGTGCAGACTTTTGATCTACAAAAATGTAAGGTAATAAAATGGTGTTGTTTTGTACCACTAACTTGTTAAGGCAGCAATAGAAAGCTAACACATAAGCTAATCACTGTTTCAAAAAGCAGCAGCTGATCTTAGACCTTTTGTGCTGCCTAAAGTCCAGCCAATTGCCAACTTCATTACTCTCTTGTTGGCTAACAGCTGGAGGATGTGTTGTATCACATGCTTGGTCTAATCAATGAGTAGGTGCTTGGGATCATTGTGAGGGACACTTTGTCAGTTGGGTGAAAAATGCTATTAAAGTTATAATTTTCAAAAAGGTAGAATTGATAACTCTCATTCAAATATAGAATGAACTTGTGTCAAAGATTTTATGTAACTCAATTCATGAAAAAAAAACAACAGTGAGATATTAAAATCAATTGAAAGTGCATTTGAGAAACTGGATGTTTACATGCAATTTAATAAGAGAATGTTAGAGAAGACTGCTGGGTTGAATCCAAAATTGATTCATGAACTGTACCCTTAAGAATTATCTTTTCTCTACGGGGCAGAGATTATTTGCACTTATGAGTAATTCTCTGCTTCTTCAGAGTTGTAAAGTAACCAGTCAATTGGAAGTAAGTAAAAGGCTCAATCAAGTCCAGTGGTAAGCTCTAGGTTTCACTTCTAACGGTTAGATTTTTTTTTTTTGACAACTATAAATCTGAGTAAAGATACTGTTAAGACTTGCTGGAGTCAAAGAGACTAAATCTCCCCATCAGAGCACTCTGTCTGAGCTTTTCTTCCCTTTTTGAATATTTTTTTATTGATTTCAGAGAAGCAGTGAGAGAAAGAAAAACATCCATGATGAGAGAGAATCATTGATCGCTGCCTCCTGCACATACCCTACAAAGGAATCGAGCCTGCAACCCAGGCATGTGCCCTTGACAGGAATCGAACCCTGGACCCTTCAGTCAGCAGGCTAATGTTCTATCCACTGAGCCAAACCAGCTAGGGCTGAGCTTTCCTTCTTGACTAAGTTTTAGACACGTGGATGTCAAACCTGCTCCTCCCTCAGACTTCACAGCTTAGAAAATGACAATTCCAGTTGTATAGAGGGAAAGACAACAACATCTAGAACAAACAAACAAACAAAAGCCCTTTGTTTTTGGAATCATTCTGTTGTAAGGATTTTTTTTAAAATTGATATTCCACAGAGAGGAAGGGAGAGAGATAGAAAGTCAGAAACATCGATGAGAGAGAGACATCGATCAGCCACCTCCTGCACGCCCCACAGTGGAGATGTGCCCGCAAGCAAGGTACATGCCCCCAACCGGAGTCGAACCTGGGACCTTTCAGTCCGCCAGCCAACGCTCCATCCACTGAGCCAAACTGGTCTTGGCGGTTGTAAGGATTTTTAATTGATTTTTTTTTTAGAGCTACCAGTCAGGCATCTGCCCCCTGGTGGTCAAAGCACATAATAGCAATGGGTCAAACAGTCGAACAAACGGGCGAACACTAAGCATATTAGGCTTTTATTATATAGGCTATTACAAAATTGCTAACCACTGAGGTTGTACTCCTATATTTTCTTTTTTTTTTAATATATTTTATTGACTTTTTTTTTTTACAGAGAGTAAGGGAGAGAGATACAGAAACGTCGATGAGAGAGAAGCATCAATCAGCTGCCTCCTGCACACCCCCCACTGGGGATGTGCCCACAAACCAAGGTACATGCCCTTGATCAGAATCGAACCTGGGACTTTTCAGTCTGCAGGCTGATGCTCTATCCACTGAGCCAAACTGGTTTGGTCTATATTTTCTTAAGTGGGTAAATTAATACTGCCAGCCAGAATTAGCTATAATCCTGGGCCCCTTGTAGAGATGAGTCAGGCAGGATAGGAATGGCATGTAAAAATAATATTTCTCAAACATGCTGTGGCAGCTGAATAATTAAAAATCTATGTTGTAGATGACTTCCTACCCATGCCTTGTAATTTTATAGTCTTTTTTCATCTTTTAAGATTTTTGAAAATATTTTTATTGATTTTTAAAGAGAGAGAAAGGAAGAGAGAGAAACATCGATGTGAGAGAAATATTGACTGGAGATCGAAGTCACAACCTGGGCATATGCCCAGACTAGGAATCAAAACAGGAACCGTTGGTGCACCGGAAGATCCTCAACCAACTGAGCCACAGCAGCCAGGGATTTTTTTTCATCTTTTAAATTTTTTTCTGACCTTCCCTGCCTTTCCAATCCTCTATACACACTACCACCAATCCTCTCACCTCCACCCACATAAAACACATCTCCTATGGACTCTTGCTAGAGGAAAATAAGCTATACTTCCCATAGAAAGCTGAGGTGTTATTAATAGAATACACACAGGTGATAATTTTGTTTGCAGTGATACATTTATGCTGAGCTTTTGTTTTTCTTGGACCAACATTATATGTTTACAAAATGCTGGCTAGGTTGAGAATAGTATAGTATTAACCATGAATGAGTTTTCTGCACGTGAACCAAAATTATTAAATAGAAAAGGCAAGCCCAAATGGAGTCTGGCATCAAGAGTATTAGTGGGGCCCAAACCGGTCTGGCTCAGTGGATAGAGCATCAGCCTGGGGCCTGAAGGGTCCCAGGTTCAATTCTGTCAGGGACAAGTACCTTGGCTACAGGCACATCCCCATTGGGGGCGTGCAGGAGGCAGCTGATTAATGTTTGTCTCTCATTGATGTTTCTAGCTCTCTATCCCTCTCCCTTCCTCTCTGTAAAAAATCAATGAAATATTAAAAAAAAAAAAAGAGTATTAGTGGGGCGGTAGCCAGTTTGGCTCAGTAGATAGAGCATCAGCCTGCGAACTGAAGGGTCCTGGGTTCTATTCCGATCAAGGGCACATGCCCTGGTTGTGGGATCAATCCCCAGTAGGGGGCGTGCAGGAGGCAACCCATCAATGATTCTCTCTCATCATTGATCTCTCTCTCTCTCTCTCTCTCTCTCTCTCTCTCCCTTCCTCTCAGAAATCAATAAAAATATATACTAAAAAAAAAAAAAAACTTTAAAAAATTAAAAGAGTATTAGTGTGAAGTCTGAAAATATTGCCCCAGGGTCTATATAGGTGTGCTCAGCTTTAGTAATTCTACACTTTATAATTCAACCATTTCCCCAATACACTCAAACTTGACATGTATATAGATGAAGACAAGTTTAGATTTTTGAAGTATCAACTGTAATATCACATGAATGGCCCGTGTGTCGCTCATTTTTGTCCTGGGAACAACGTATAATGACGCAACTAGAGAAAGGAACAACATTGATTCCAGGCAGGAAATGGTTTCTGGACCTAATGGTTCTGTAGTCCTGCTAACAGTGATTATTTTACTGTCTGAGTGTCACAAAAATAGCCCGATTTCTTAGCTTTGAATATGTAGGAAAGAAAAAAGTAATCTTTCCTCTCCCCTCTTAGGTTCCATAGCTAGAGCCTGCAAATTGGGCTGACAAAAAGATTAATAGGAGGAAAGTTTTTATTTTGTATGCACCTGGGGGAAAAAAAACAAAAATTCCAAAAAGCAGTTAGGCCTGGGAGCTTATATTATCGTTTTAACAGGGGCAATAAATTTGTGGGAAAGTGCTAAGACAAAGAAAAGAGGGGTTTGGGCTTCCAGGTGCAGTAAATTGGGAGAAACAAATGGAGAATAAGAATTACCTTAGAAAGGTTTATTTGTGCAGACCCATTTAAGTGCCATCTTCCCCTTATTGTCTCCCGAGAATGAGTTGTTCTCTTCTTCCTGGCAGGAGGAAGGGAAGAGGGACCACCTTTACAAAGAGACATTTATGCCCTGATTTTAGGCAGACAGGGGGAGGCAGAGAGCTTTCCTTGCATCTGCTGTTTCTCAGGTGCCTGCAGCTCAATATGATCTGTATGTCAACGTGGCATGTTTTGGATTAGCATATTCTGATACCCTTCAAATATGCCACTCAGAAAACCTAAATTCATATACCTGAATTTATTATTCTCTGCACAAACCTAACACCCTTTTGAGAATTAGTAAATATCTGCCGTGATTTAATTATTCCCTTTGTTCAAGGTATTGTGCTATGATTTGTAAACATACTAAGATAAACACTCCTGCCCTGACTGGTAGGGTTCAGTTGGTTGGAGTATTTTTCAGTACACCAAAGGATAGTGGATTCAATTCCAGGTCAGGGCACATTCCTGGGTTTGGGCTTCGATGCTAGTTGGGGTGTGTATGGTAGACAGCCAGTCATGTTTTCTCTCTTTCTCCCCAACCCCCATCACCCACAATTGTCTCTCTAAAAAAATTTAAAAATCAATAAAATGAAAGAAAATGTTCACTCCTTTCAAGTAACTTAATATAATTAGAAAACAAAGTCAAGTATATATATTGTTTAATGTGAACATCAGCACAAACTTTGAGATTTGGTTTTGGAACCTGACTATGCTACTTACTTATTAATTGTGCCATTTACATGACTTCTGTAAATCTCATTCTTCTTATCTGTAAAATGAAGAGCCTACCTATGTTTTCAGGGTTGTTATGAGAATTAAGTGAATGCTACACAGAATTCATTTAGTCCATTGATTGTCCTTGGAAAGCATTCAATGTAATTGATTGTTGATATTAACAACTGCAGTGCAAGACAATGGTGATAAGAGCTCTATACGAAGAATACATTTACTCCAGAATGCCCATGTCCCCATCTGGTCAGCAAAAGAGAGAAAAAAGAAAAGAAAAAGAGAAAAACAATGTTTGAAGTAGGATTTGATCAGAGTATGAAGAAATCAGAGGGATAATCTTTAAGAATCTTATCTCTTGATCAAACTGGCCAAATGACAACTTCAACAGATATTTACATGAACTAACTATGCTAGGTGATTTTTACTTGTTATCCATTTAATTTCACATTGATCCTGAGAGGCCATCGTTACAGTGTCTCATCTAGGTTTGGGGGTTATTAGTGAGTCTGTATTCAAGCTCTGATTGGTTTCCTGGAAGGCCTTAGGGAGGAGCCGGATCCACAGAGGAACCACTGTTAATAGGCAGCACCTTCCCCACTGACTGACACTCCTTGTCCCTTGGCAACCATAGAAAAAGCATGTCAGTGGTTTCTTAAGATATAGGCCTCTGAGGTTCTTTGTGTCAAAAGGTGAAATGTAGGATGAACCCACAAAAGCTCCCCTGATTTCCATTTTTTACCTATGAATAAGTGTAATATCATTTGTGCCACCATGATATCCTATCTAATAAAAGAGTATATGCAAATTAACCACCACTCTGCTATACCCACCAGCCATGCCCACCAGCCAATCAGGAGCGAGTATGCAAATTAACCCCAACCAAGATGGCTTCAGCCATGGAGTGAGCAGGAAAGAGGCTTGGGTTTCCCCAGCGATGGAGGAAGACAAGATTTCCACACACCCTGGCTGGCTCAGGCCTCCACTCAAGGCTACAAAGTTTCAATTGTAGAAGATAAATAAATCCTAGAAACCAGGGCCTCCACTTGGGTTGCCAGCCGGCGTGGCCAGCAAACCACCACAGGTCCTTCACCCAGGCTGCCCCACACCCCAAGGGAACCTCCACTCTGATTCGAGACACCCTTTAGGGTAAACCAGCTGACCCCCGCCCATGCACCAGGCCTCTATCCTACCTAATAAAAGAGTAATATGTAAATTGGTCATCACTCCAATACACAAGATGGCTGCCCCCATGTAGTCAAAGATCTTGCCCCCATGTGGACACAAGATGGACACAACAAGATGGCCAGCAGGGGAGGGCAGTTGGGAGGGACCAGGCCTGTAAGGGAGGGCAGTTGGGGGTGATCAAGCTTGCAGGGAAGGACAGTTAGGGGTGACCAGGTTGGCAAAGGAGGGAAGTTGGGGGTGACCAGGCCTGCAAGAGAGGTCAGTTAGGGGCTAAAAGGCTGGCAGGGGAGGAGTTAGGCATCAATCAAACTCACAGGGGAGTGGTTAGGTGTTATCAGGCTAGCAGGCAGAAGCAGTTAGGATCAATCAGGAAGACAAGCAGGTGAGCAGTTGGGAGCCAACAGTCCTGAATTGTGACAGGCAGTCGGACATCCCTCAAGGGGTCCCAGATTGAAGAGGGTGCAGGCTGGGCTGAGGGACACCTCCCCATCCCAACCCCACCCCGTGCACAAATTTTATGCACTGGACCTCTAGTTGTAATTATAAAATAAAATAATTAATTGGAAAAGGCTATAAAACAAAATTTCTAGAAGAGAAAATTAAAATTTATTGAAAACTTTATTTGAAACTTAACCCATTGAAGTAAGATACTTTTAAGGAGCAAATAATCAATACATGTATTTTTAGTACATATTTTGCTTCTGACATTGTGCTAAGCAGTGTAAGAGGTACAGAAAAACTCTAAAACATTAACTCTGTCCTCAAAAAGCTTATAACATGGTACAGGAGAAGGAAGTTACTAATGTAAATTGAAGCAGCCAAACAACACATACAGATTTTTCTTTACTAAAAGTATTAGAACCAGATGATTATCTCTGGGCAGTGCATGGAAGAAAAGAAGGAAATTACTTATTGGGCTAAGTAATTTTACATGTGATTTCTTATTTAACCCTCTCAAGAATTCATTGAATGAAGGATTACCTTCTCCAATTTTTTAAATGAGGTTATTGAAACTGATATGCAACATGACTTGTCCATAATAACATAAATGTAAGAACAGGGCCAAAATCCTAATATCCAGTTCTAAATCTCTTACTGTTTTTACCATGTTGAGGAAGGCTTTAAGATTGGTCACAAAAGTTCCAGATCTTTCTTCTTCCAGGCATATGGTAGGATTATACTTCCCTGCCCACTTGAAGTCATGTGTGGCAAAGTGGCTTGCTCCTGCAAGTGAAATATGAGTGGATATGATATGCATCACTTCTGGGCAGAAGCCTCAAGAGCCAGTGCACAGGATTAACTTTGTTTTCTCTTTTCTTCTGCCCCAATACAGAGCAGCATTCACCAGAGCAGCTGTTCAATCGCCTCGGTTACTGGACTGAAGAACATAGGCGCTATCCAACCCTCAGTGGACTCGTAGAATGAGGAATATTTTTGCTATTAAGGGCTAAGTTTTGAGGTTGTTCATTTTGGCAACTTCACCTAACCAATCCTTACTCTGGTACTAAAACAAAGGTGCTGTTCTCATTACATTCCTAAAATATGTAACTTTTCCTAAAGGACCAGTCAGCAGATGATGAAGAAATTTAGTGGAAACCAAAAGTCTGGGACAGTATGTTCTTATTTCTTCTACAATAACTTGAAAGTCAAATCATCTGTTTAATGATCTTTTAGCTCTAGAAGTTGGAAAATAGAATATCAGTGGCATGTATTTGTTACTTTAAATGAATTTGACCAGGTACTACAGAAGATGACCATTACTAAGAACTGGCCAGTTTTCAATCAGGAATGGTAGGGGCAAGAACGAGTCTATAAATTTGGAGACTAATGGGCTTGGAAGAGGCAACTTCATAGGAAAGCTATTTTTTTAATATATATATTTTATTGATTTTTTACAGAGAGGAAGGGAGAGGGACAGAGAGTTAGAAACATTGATGAGAGAGGAACATCGGTCCTTTGACCGAAATCGAACCCAGGACCCTTGAGTCTGCAGGCCAATTCTCTATTCACTGAGCCAAACCAGTTAGGGCAGAAAGCTATTTTTTTTAATTTTTTTATTGTTTAAAGTATTGCATATGTCTCCTTGTCCTCCCATTGGCCTCTCTCTGGCTGTTCCCACCCCCCAACACATGCCTTCACTCCCATAGGAAAGCTTTTGATAAAGGCAAGCCAAGTAGACCTTACTTTTATGGCAAAGATCAACTCAAAGTATTGCCTCAAATGGATTCATGTATTACCCAGCAAATCCTTTCAGTTAGAAAAAAAAATGGCTTAGTATTTAGTTCTCCACCAAAGCTTAATAGGTTTAAAGTACTCACAGTTAAGTTGAGAAAGAGTTAAGTCTTGACACATGGAGCTGGCAATAATAAAGTAGATAAGAAGCTAACGAAATTTTGAAACCATGAATGTAGGTTAAGAAAACTGTCACTGAAAAATGACTCCTGGGTTTTTCTTCTTCCCTTTTTTTTTTTTGTAATATATCTTTATTGATTTCAGGAAAGAAGGGAGAGGGAGAGAGAGAGATAGAAACATCAATGATGAGAGAGAATCATTGATAGGCCACCTCTTGCACACCCCTATGAGGAATCAAACCCAAAACTCAGGCATGTGACCTTGACCAGAATTGAACCCATGACTCTTCAGTCTACTGGCTGACACTCATTTCACTGAGCCAAATCGGCTAGGGCAACTCCTGGATTCTTAATCTTCTGCAGGCAATGAGCAAGTTGTAAAACCTGCTCAGTAATCCAAAGCCATCTTCAGATGTGGCCAAGAAGGCTAATGGGGAAGACATAGCTCCCATAGGGGGCAGCCATAATCTCAGAGCACAGGAACTGTGAGTCCCTCGCAGGGAACAAAAGTGGGACCTAATTAAAGAGACTCCTCAGCCCCTCGGTGAAAGACCCTCTGGGCATTTGTCTAGAATGTCTCCAGAGTAACTTTTTTTTTTTTTCTGGTTAAAAGAGTAAATAAGTAAGTAGACAAACAGGTGCCTAGGATACTTTATCCTTTATTTTAAATCGTCTCTTATTTCCCACACTTCGCAAATAGCTAATTGTTGGGGAGGCATACCAGCACATCAGATCTGCTAGGAGTGTGCAACCTGTCCAGTTTCTGTAGCCCTCAGATTGCCTGTGCCACTTGTCTTGAATATTATAAAGAATTCTGTACGTTGGGTCTCAGTTTCCTAATTTTTTCAGTTGAAGAGACCTTTCTAGGTGATTTCTAAAGAAACTTTTATTTTAAAATGTATTTTTTAAATATATTTTTATTGATTTTTTACAGAGAGGAAGGGAGAGAGATAGTCAAAAACATCGATGAGAGAGAGACATCGATGAGAGAGAGACATCGATCAGCCGCTTCCTGCACACCCCACAGTGGAGATGTGCCTGCAACCAGGATACACGCCCTTGACTGGAATCGAACCTGGGACCTTTCAGTCTGCAGGCTGACTCTATCCACTGAGCCAAACAGGTCTTGGCAAAAATGTATTTTTTATGATTTTCAGAGAGAGGTAGAAACATAGATCTGGCTGAAACCGGTTTGGCCCAGTGGATAGAGTGTGGGCCTGCAGACTGAGGGGTCCCAGGTTTGATTCTGGTCAAGGGCACATACCTTAGTTGTGGGGACATCCTCATTAGGGGATATGCAGGAGGCAGCTGGTCAATGTTTCTCTGTCATTGATGTTTCTAACTCTATCTCTTTCCTTTCCTCTCTGTGAAAAATAAATAAAATATATTAAAGAAGAAGAGGAAGAGGAAGAAGAGGAAAAAGGAGAAGAGGAAGGAGAAGGAAAAGGAGATGGAGACGGAGAAGGAGAAGGAGAAGGAGAAGGAGAAGGAGAAGAAGGAGAAGAAACATAGATCTGCTGCCTCCTGCATTCCCTCTACTGGGGACAGAGGCTGCAAACCTGGCATGTGGGTCGAGAGGCTCAACCACTGAGCCCCACATGCTGGGCAAACTTCTCACTTTTAAAAGTTGTAATTCTCTTTTCTGCCTATAGTGGGAAGTTCTTGAACTTTATCCAGGATTCAGACAGTGATCTTCCTTGCATCTCCTGAAAACTGAGAAATAGTACAGGGTTGTCTCTCCCTGAAGACCGCTAACATGAAAGGCTTACAGGGATGAGGGACGTTAGTCACAGGGTAGATTCCTATGTACTCAGGATGATGACTTTGACCTAGGAAATTTTATGTGTACACTGCCCTTCAAAATATTCAGAAGCACTATCACCAGATGCACAGAACAAATGCCTGACACAGAAAACAGGAAAGCATCCTCAGTTTCCAGAGGCTGCGTAAGCTATTTGTTCTGTCTGGAACACTCCTCCCATACCTCACCACGGTACCCATATCATTCCTGCTTAATCTTCAGCCTGTAGAGCAAGCATCACTTCTAGTGACCCTGACTTCAGCCCCAAGATTGTGTCAGGTTCCCCTAACTCCTGCCCTTGGTTATATTCATTCCACTCTTAGCTATACATCCGGTATTTATCTTCCTCACTAAGCTCCAAGCCCTTCAAGGGCAGAGAGTATAGTTATGTTCACCTTGTGCCTGGCATGGTACCTGGCATTTAGTCAGTGCCCAACAAATACGTTTCATGAAGGCCTCTCCGGTTGCCTTTAGAGTTCGGTGCGGTGGAGTAATATTTCTTTCCCCTGCCTCACCGCCTTGTAACTACACTTTATGATGGGCAAGAAGAAACCAAGAATTAGCAAAAGTGCTCCAGTGGTTTTGCCAAAACCATAATCTGCTCAATAAATTGCTGAGGGGGAAAATAGTAGTAGAATATTTCAAACAGTGATTCTACTCAATGCAAATGATTAAAATATGCATGCTCTGGGAAAAAAGTACATTACATATAACTGCAAAGCGAATGCTACTGGATAGCTATTATCTAAGGAATATCTTAAAATCAATTTCTGAATTTCTACAACAACCATTATAAGGTAAAAGATTCTTAAATTTGCACATGTAAAATTGAATATGCGCAGGCTATTTCTGAAAACATATACAAGAAACTGAGAACCATCTACACCCACACAGTCTGCATTTACTTTTCCACTGTCTTCATCAACAGGACTTTAATATTCCCAGAAACTCCTGCTCAGAAAATAAAAATTATATTATTCATTTCTGAAACATCCAGAAAAACTATTTCAAACTGCTCAGCTTTTCAATAGACAGTTATCAAATGATTATTCTCTAAGACTTTTCAAAACTCTCCCCTTACATGTCCACAAACTTAACCATGATTCTCACCCAGTCTTAATCAAACCCCTACACTGAAAGACACCCTCCCCTTAAACCGGACCCCAAAACTTCATAACTATCCTGACTTCGTCCTCCCCTCCCAGACATTACTAAGGCTCCTTCAATGCAGCGTCCTCCCTCACTACGGTTTGAATAAACCCAGCTTTATCCGCTGGGTGTTTGGGCCATGTTTTCAGGGAGCTAGTGTTGGGCAAAACTAACAGAGGTTACTTTTGAAGAGGGAATAGAAATAAAAGATGTGAAAGGTGTTCTTTTGTGCCATTGGATCTTTACCTTGGTATGTCCTATCTATTCCAAAATAAATGATAAGATAAAACAAAACAAAATTTAAACACGTAAAAAAAATGCAGAAGACACCATTGTGTACTCTTCTCTCTGACCTACGTGTGTCATTCTTGCTTAGGTACAAGCTGCCTCCATCTGCGCTCACTGGGGACTGGGGAAACCGAAGACAGGAGGGCCTCAATGACAATGCAGAGGACCTAAAGGAGAATGGAAATGTTAACTCCTGGTGAGAAATGCGCAGGGTCTTGACTCACAGTAACAGGTAATATTTATGGAATACTTTTTAAATGCCAAATATCATTTTTAAAATGTCTTTCTAAAATTAGTGTAATATTAACTATCCTCCCTCCTTGTAAATACGTTTTATTATTTTTTATTTTTTATTAATCCTAACCCAAGGATACTTCTCCATTGATTTTTAGGGAGAGTGGAAAAGGGAGGGAAACACAGAGAGAAACATCAATGTGAGAGAAACACATCGATTGGTTGGCTCCTGCACAAGCCCTGACTAGGGCCCCAGGGCAGGGAGGAGCCTGCAACCAAGGTACAAGCCCTTGACTGGAATCGAACATGGGACCCTTCAGTCCACAGGCTGACATTCTATCCAATGAACCAAACCAGCTAGAGCTAGATAAGTTTTATTTTTTAATTTAAAAAAATGTATTTATTTGATAGAGAGACAGGAAGGGGGGAGGAGGAAGAAGAGGAGGGGGAGGGAGAGAGAGAGAGAGAGAGAGAGAGAGAGAGAGAGAGAGAGAGAACCATTGATTTGTTGTTGCACTTACTTATGCATTCATTGGTTAATTCTTGTATGTGCCCTGACCAGAGGTCAAACCCACCACCTTGGAGTATCAGGACGAAGGATGCTCTAATCAACTGTGTTGCCCAGCCAGGACTAGATATGTTTTTAAACACTTTTCATGGATAATATTATTTCAACTTCACCTGACTCTTTAAGTTCCATCACTCCCACTTTAAGAAGGAGGAAACAGGTGTAGACAGGTTTAATAACTTTCCCTAAGTCAGTCAAATTGTAGAGTTGTCACATAAACACTAAATCAGCAGTTTCCAAACTGTATGTCTAGGGTGTGTGAAGACTTCCAAAGGTAGTAGGGCTTAAATTCCTAGATCTTCAACTTCCACAAGGAATCTCCATCTCCACAATTTACTACGAATGGGGTATGGGAGTTGAAGCTTCACAATTATTCCTCTTTTCCATTTCTCTTCACTTTACAAAAAGGTGTAACTTCAATTTATTCCATGATGCATTGTTCTTGTTCTGTTTGTTGTTGTTGTTTTTTATTGAAATATTGTCACTTAGTGTAGGTAAGATTAATTTAATACAAAATTCTTTTTCGGGTCAAGATTTACAATACTTTCAACTAAATTGAAGAAGAACTAATCAGGCTGAGTATTGATAATAAATCACTAAGAATGTTTTTTGATGAAATAATATTATATGCTTTTTGAAATATAATGTTAAAGAGTTCAGAAAAATTTAGTGACATTGCTAAAGCTAAATGCTCCTTGTTCTCACTTATTTACATAAGTCATACTGTTCAAAAAATGCATCTATAGAAATTTAAAAAAAGGAATAAAATCAATCCTGATTCTGATCTCATTCTAGAAATAAATAATCATCTATTGATAAATGCACAAATTGGAAAAAACAATTATATCCATCTCATTAGGAACAGTG
>PVJN01038771.1:0-19294 GCA_004026805.1 Lasiurus borealis
CAAATAGCTATTTCATTATTAAACATTAAGAAAAATGTGTGCTATATCCATTCTACTGCAATCTTAAATAAACATAACTATTATAGTTCCTATACAGTCGATTGTTTCATTTTTAAAAAGAAAGAAGTAAAAATTCCTATGTTGCTACATCTCCCAGCAATACACATAAAAAACAGTTGTGCTTAGATTTAAGACTAGTAACAAGGAATATTCAACCATTTGTAAGTACAATATTCATAAGCGACTCAGAGAACAATGAAACTAAATATTTTCAGATGTTGAGGAACAAGAGTCAAGTTTAATAACAAGACTATTAAACTTTCTTCTTTTAAAACCTTTTTTCCTCCATTGGATGAAACTATGCAATTTAAACTTGCTACATTATGAATAGAATTTGACAAGATCACCATTCTATGCTTTTAAAAAAAATCTCTTTAAGCTTTTGACATGGTTTAATTCTACATGTTTAAAGATACTGAAATTTTAATTGGCCTTATAGTATTTAACCAGGTAATTAGAATTATGGGGAAAATTATTTTCTAGATAAGCACTAAAGGATGTCTCATGGCATATCTTTAAATAACAACAGAAAAATCAATATCTACCTTAATACAATAACTTAAGAGGATCAAGACTCAGACTTTTGGAAATTATAACTTCATAATCTCTATAAACATGCTTCTGTAAATAATTACTCTTTATTTATTTCTACATGGTTCCATTATACCATTTTTTTAAATTTTAAGACAGCTACACAGTTTTAAAGATTATCTATTAGAGGTAAAGACATAAAAAAGGTTGTTAAAAGCATTTGATTATTTGGAAGTTTGAATCAGATTCTGTAGTTTTTTTTTTCTTTTTTTTCATTTGCTCAGTGACATAAGAAAAAAGCATACGGATGTAAAACTTTATTTTATTAATAAAACTGAATTTGTGAGTCTGAATTTTCCATGCCCAACTCCTTTCAAATCAACTTTTGTTCCTGCATCTCTTACTTATTCAACTTTATTACCATCTCCAAGTTCTCCAGATAAGTAACTGTGTGTGTGGTCTTATTAATGCTAAATCATCACTGTCATTTACCTTAATAAACTACATCATTTTCTAACATGGTTACAAGCAACACTCACAATCACTGTTCACTTGGAGCTCAATAGCTGCCAAACTGATAGTTTCATCTCCACTTTTGTCCCCAAGAAGTCTAATCTTTTTTGCACAGCGTACAAAGCACTCACTTTATATATATATACTAGAGGCCCATTGCAGGAAGATTCCCTCCTTTCTCCACAGCCCCATCTGCTTCCGGCCCTGTCTGCTTCCCTTTCTTCTCCAAGCCCCACTTGTTTGCTTCTCCACAGCTCCGCTCCCTTCTGCAGCACTTGGCTTCCTTCTACACTGTCTTCAGTCTTTGCTCTGCACTGGGATATGCAAATTAACCACCATCTTGGTTTGGTTATTTTGCATACTTGCTCCTGATTGGCAGGTGGGTGTAGCAGAGGTACAGTCAATTTGCATGCTTCTCTTTTATTACATAGGACTAGGAGGCCCTGTGCACGAAATTCATGCATGGGTGTGGCCCCTAGGCCTGGCCAGTAATTGAAGTGTGAGCATCTGGTATGGAAGGGCAGGTCCCAGTTGACCTCTGGGCCCTGGGCAGCACCTGGGCCATCAGACATTCAGCATCATTCTCTGCCTGATTCACATCATGTGAGTCCCCTCACAAATAGGTGGTAAGCACAGTTGGACACACCACAGGCTGGGGTGCAGTGTGGGCCTCTGGGCCACCCAGGGATGCTCCACTGAAGTCGGGTGGGTAGCATTCTCTCTCCCAGCCAGCCTCGGCAGACTGGCTCCTGCACAAACCCATGGTGAGTCTTACCAGCCCCTGCGGTCCTGGCAGCTGTGGCGCTGCTCACCTGGAAGCCCATTGGGGCCAGCAGCAGCTCTACTGCCTTCCACTGCCAGTGTCTCCTTGCCCACCATGTTCTGCACCCCCTTTCCCTCACCCGGGTCAGTGCACATCATAGCAAGTTGTGGAACCCTTGGTGGTACTCCTGGTCAAGGGGACACTTTGCATATTAGGCTTTTATTATATAGAATATCTTCCATTGATTTCAGAGAGAAAGAGAGAGGGAGAGACGGATAGGGGGAGGTGAAGGAAGAGGCAGAGCTGGGACCACCACAGGCGTCAGGTGGGAGTTAGAGGCAGCAATCTGGATGCTGATCCCTCTGTTCCAGCATCTCAGGAGAGTTTCTTTTTCTGGAATCACTGCAACCATTGCCTTAGGTTCAGGACTTGGAGTTGGTCTCAGCCGTTCTGTTCCGTAGTGCAGGATCCTCTCAGTTCTGGAAACTGGAGTCAAGGATTGGAGTCAGACCACCTGGGCAAGCCCTTTGCATTGGACCTTGAGCCCTTTTGTGTCACACATGACCTGGATTCTGGGCACAGCTGATCTGTGTGTCCCCAAGGGGGCTTCATTTGCTTGTTTCCAAGAAGTAGTTGTCATCACTGAAGAGAGGTTGGGTTGCGGGGATGGTGTGGAGGGATTAGGACAGCCAGACAGAATGACCTACCTTCTGGACCTCAGGGTGGGAGGCTGGTCATAAACATTCCACATCCCTTGTGTGGAGCTCAAACTAAGGTCTGAGTTTTACAGTCACAACCTCAAAATGGATGGGATCTGACCCCAGACCTCTTGCCTGCAGCTGCCAGAGACTCTGCCTTCCCAGGGGCCCAGCCAGGCATGGGGCCTCTTCCCCTCTTCCCTCCACATTGTTCCTCATGCTCTGGCTTTCCTCCGGCACACCCCAAAGCTGCCACCTCGAAGGCCACAGTTTCCATCATCTCTGCATCCCCCTCGGAGAGGGTGCTGTTGCCTCCTGCTGTTTCCCTGCTTCCTCTTCCCCCTGTCTGCTCCTGACACAGAAGCCAGGCAAGCCCTCACCTACAGTGCCTGTACCTCCCCCTGCTCTCAGGGATGCCAGCTTCTCAGGGGTCCTCAATCCCTGCAGGATGTGCCCCTAACCCAGCCTTGACCTCCTTCCACTCGGCCTCTTGCTCTTCCTGCTGTCCGTCCATGGGCTGTCCCCGGTGTCTGAAACCCTTCTCCAGGCATCTGCTTTGCTCCTCTCCATCCTTCCATTTCCCCCCAGTGAGCCTCCCTTTGCCCGTCCCTTGTGGAGCCCCTATGCAGCTTCATTCCCATGTCTTCATGGTCCCCTCTAAAGGCTGCACCTCAAGTCTGTCCGTGGCTGTCTCTTCCCAGAACCCTTCTCCTCTCCTGGGGAATGCATTGTCTGTAGGATAGGGTGGTTGGCTCCCTGCTGCTCTGTGAGCATCCAGGCAATGTTTGGGACACTGTGGGTGCTCAGTCAGTGACACAGGTTGAGCAAGATGCTCAGGCATCTTCATTAGGTGTAAAGGCCATTAGATCGCAGACTCACTTGGAGCCGAGGGCCAGTGAGCTCTCAGCACAGCCCTCAGGACAAGGCCATAGAGCCAGCTATTCTTTTTGCAAGAAGTGGGGAGGAAGAAGAGAAAGAAAAAGAGCCAAGTGTGTTTTCCCTCAACTTCAAAGCTGATGATCTCATTCCATTCTTAAAGTTATGAATAGAAACCTTTAGATCAACTGCCATGAGAGGGTTCTGGGATTAGCTGAGATTCTGTGGAGAGTACACAGCCTTTGCTTGCCACAAGGACTGTGCTTAGTAGCTTTTACTGCTGTGATTCATTCTCTGATAGGGGGTGGCCTACAGGTCCACTGTGGGAGCATGGATCCACAGTCCACTGATCCCAGTAGGCTGAGAGGCTATGGATCCACCCTCTGAGTGGCTGCTCCCAATGTGGGAGCACTGCAATGAGCATCTGGTCAAACAATTGTTCTTGTTGGTTCCACCATTTGCTTGCTGGGCTTTTATTATATAAGACTAGAACACAGTGCACAAAAATCGTGCACTCGGAGGGGTCCCTCAGCCCAGTCTGTGCCCTCTTGCAATCTGGGACCTCAAGGGATGTCTGACTGATAGCTTAGGCCCACTCCCCATAGGGACATTCTTAGCATTGCAGAAGTGGAAGAGGATCACACCACCACCCCTGCACTCACCAGCCATGAACCCAGCTTCTGGCATTCCCCCTGTGGGAGCACACTGACCAATAGAGGGCAGCTCCTACATTAAGCATCTGCCCCCTGGTGGTCATTGTGCCTCACAGTGACTGGTCATTCCGTCATTCAGTCGATTTGCATATTAGCCTTTTATTATATAATAGAGGCCCAGTGCATGAAATACATGCATGGGTATAGTCTCTTGTCCTGGCCTACAATCAGGGCTATTTTCCTGGCTGCTGGCAGCTGGCTCCATCCCCCTTCATCACCCTCCCCCCAGTTCCCCGATGGCCCAAATTAGAGCCTGCCAGCTTGGGAGAGGGACCAAGAAATTGGTCAGCAGGCTCTGATCTAGCGATCAAGTTCTATGGGCTGGGGGCAGCTCCTATGTTAAGTGTCTGCCCCCTGGTGGTTAGTACACATCATAGCCACCAGTTGTTCTGCTGTTTAGTTGATTTGCATATTACCCTTTTATTATATAGGATAGGCTAATACACACACACATACACATATATACTAGAAAACCAATGCATGAAATTTGTGCAAAAATTTGTGCAAGAGTAGGCCTTCCTTCCCCTGGCTGCCTGTATCATTTTCCCTCTGGCACAAGGGACCTGGGCTTCCCTTGCAGCCACAGCTTCGTCTGGAAGGTCATCTGAAAGGACGTCCAGTCTAATTAAAATAGCACACCTTTATTATTATAGATATAGATACAGATACAGATACAGATACAGATACAGATATAGATATAGATATAGATATAGATATAGGTATAGATATAGATATCTTATAACTCGCCTAATCAAACTAGCTTGCAAAGTGTCAGGAGACAATTCTCCACAACATGTCTTTTGTTGTCTTTTGGTCCTGATCATCTTTTCAAGGAGCTGCATATGGCAAGAGGCCTGGGATGATAGAGATAGTGTCTTCCTCTGGAGGAGGAGAAGGCTTCATTTTCTGTCCAGAATAAAGAAAGATAATGTCTGCGGCAAAGGTGAGTCAGGTTTGTTAGCAGCTTCTGTTAAAAAGTTGCAGTTTCTTATACTTGGAGATCCTTGACACAACCACACTGTGTGGGCTGCATCCACCTAGGCCTGCTTCTGTGTTGCCTTTGTGGGACTCGGGAGTCAAGGAAACAGGAAGCAAAGGCTGCTGGCTATGCTGGCAGTTTTCGTCTTTTGTTTCAGATCCAGGCACCTTGTGTCTTCGGCTAGCTGACACGAAACTGCAGCAGGCTCACTTATTAGCTCAAAAGAAAGAAGTGATCTCAGGGCTTAATTCAGGCATAAACTCAATTCTTAATTTTGGCATTAATTCATTGGAGGACAAATTTTAGAGACCAAGAGCCCGAGTTCAAACCTAAACATTGTGACTTACTGTTCAACTTTGGCAAGTTGCTTACCTCACTCTATTCCTGTATAAAATAGGTATGTGTATGTTATATTCTTCACATTGTTTGAGTGAGAAATAAATTAGGTATTTCAAGTGAGTAGTTACAGCTTAGTGTAGTATATACTAATCTCTAAATATATTTTAATTATTTCATTACTAGGCAGCAGCAGCAATCATTATACTAGAAGGTTGTGCCTATCCTATCCAATAAAAGTCTAATATGCAAATTTTCCTCTTGATCAGACCTGGAGTTTGACAGCTCGCTATGATGTGTGCTGACCACCAGGGGCAGCATGGAACATGGTGGGGATTGGCAACATAGTGCTGGCTGTATAGGCAGCAGTGGAGGCACTGCTGGCCCCAATGGGCCCTGATGAGTGTGGGACACACAGCAGAATGTTGGAGCAAGTGAGTGGGCAGTCCAGGCCAAGGCCAAGTTGAGCAGGAGCCCAATCACCCCACCAATCACCCCGCAGACAGCATCCAGCAGCAGCAGCAGGGGTTGGGGCCACCAACCAGCTCCCAGGCAGGGGGCCTGGCCCCAATTGATAGCGTTACAGGTGGATGGTGGAGCTGGTGAGGAGGAAGTGCCAGGCCAAATTGGGGTGCCAGGTGGGGCTGTGGGCTGCAAGGCTGGGGATGTGAGCTAGAGCCTGATCTTTTTTCAGGCCACCCCGAGGGAACCCACTGGTACACAATTTCATGCACTGGGACTCTAGTTTTCATAACTTGAAATTTTTCAGTACAGAGATAACTATGTTACTTGCTTTGAGAAAAATAATCTCTAACAAATAGATACCTGGAAGGTGAGTTTCTGCTAAACAGGTAGCTGAGTTCTGAGATTCTCAGGAAACTCATGAATCATTTAATCTAAATTTAAAATATAATAGACTTGTCAAGCTGAGCTGGAAAAGTTTACATTTCCTTTTCAAAATCTCAACTTTTTTCCAAACAATAAACTCACCAGAAACAAACAAATTCTTCAGAAGTCTAGTCAAGCTAAAAAGGGTATTTGAATCTAAACAGTAAAAACAAAGGGGCAGAGCCGAAACTGCTTTGGCTCAGTGGATAGAGCATAGGCCTGGAAACTGAAAGGTCCTGGGTTCAATTCCAGTCAAGGTCATGTACCTTGATTCCAATATAATAAAAAGAGCAATATGCAAATTGACCATACCTCTGCTACACCCACCAGCCATGCCCATCAGTCATGCCCACAAGCCAATCAGGGCAAGTATGAAAATTAACCCAACCAAGATGGCCATAGCTACAGAGAGAGCAGGAGAGAGGCTCGGGTTGTCCCTGGCAATGGAAGAAGCCAAGCTTTCCACACACCCTGGCCAGCCCAGGACTCCACTTAAGGCAACAAACTTTCAATGGCTGTGCAAGCAGAAGACTTGGTTCTGTTCCAGGCTACAAAGTTTCAATTGTAGAAGATAAATAAATCCCAGATACCAAGGCCTCCTTTTGGGTCACCGGGGGCATGGCCAGCCTGTAAATCATCAAAGGCCCTTCACCCAGGCTACCCTATGCCCCAAGGAAACACCCACCATGATCCAGGACACCCTTCAGGGAAAACCAGCTGGCCCCCACCCCAGGCACCAAGACTCTATCTTATCTAATAAAAGAGTAATATGCAGATTGAGCATCACCCCAAACACAATATGACTGCCCCCAAAAGATCCTGTTCCCATGTGGACACAAGATGGCCACCACAAGATGGCCAGCAGGAGAGGGCAGTTGGCAGGGACTAGGTCTGCAAGAGAGGGCAGTTAGGAATTAACAGGCCAGCAGAGGAGGGAAGTTTGGGATGACCGGGACTGCAGGGAAGGGCAATTGCAGTGGAACCCAGGCCCTCAGGGGAGGGCAATTGGGGGTGATCAAGCCTGCAGGGGGGTCAGTTAGGAGTGACCAGGCCAGAAGAGGAAGGAAGTTGGGGATGACCAGCCTGCAATAAAGGGAAGTTGGGGGAGACCCAGGCCCACAGCAAATGGCAGTTAGGGACAAATAGGCTGGCAGGGGAGTGGTTAGGGGGTGATGAGGCTGGCAAGCAGAAGCAATCAGGAAGGCAGACAGGTGAGCAGTTGAGAGCCAGCAGTCCTGGATTGTGAGATAGGTGTCCAACTGCCCATTTAGGCCCAATCCAGGTAGGATACCCCACCACCACTTGCATGAATTTCATGCACTGGGCCTCTAGTACATATATATGATATACAAATAGATAATATAGATATAATTTTTGAAAATGTATTTTTATTCCAATTTCCTGTTAAAAGATGAAATTTGACTTTGGAATGAACCTTTGCTTTTATATCAAACTAGAGGCCTGATGCATGAAATTCATGCATGGGTAGGGTTCCTGGGCCTGGCTGGCGATCAGGGCCAATCTGTGGGACTTTGGGCAGAGCAATCAGGAGGCCACTGCTGGCACCCACCTAAGCTGGCCTGGCCCTGGCTGCTCACTGTTTCTGCTCCTCACCACTACCACTCATCGCCTCCCTCTGTGGAGCGACCAGCAGGGAGAGCTGTGGGACCCCCGCTGGCTCCCACCTTGGCTGCCCTGGGGCCTGTGGGCTGTGAGAAGCTCCTGCATTGAATGTCTGCCCCCTGGTGGTCAGCGTAATTCATAGCAAATGGTCATTCCACTAGTTGTTTGGCTTTTCAATAGATTTGTATATTTGGCTTTTATTATATAGGATACCTTCTGATGAAGTTTGTTTGTTTATTTGTTTGTTTGTTTGTTTGTTTGTTTGTTTATTACATTTGTCCTCCACCTGTTCCCCACCATGGATATCTACCTTTAGCAACCACCACCAATTTTTTTTTTTTTCTGTATCTAACAGCTTGGTTTTTGTCTGTTTTAGATTTCACATATAAGAAGGTCATATAGTATTTGTCAACATCTGTTTTATTTCACTTAGCAAAATGCCCTTGAGGTCTATCAATTTACTTTAAAATGGCAAAGTTTTATATTTTGTGACTAAATAGTATTTCATTGCCTATCAAAGAATGCCATAGTCTCTTTATCCATTGGACACTTTGGACACTTAGCTTGTTTCCATATCCTGGCTACTGTAAATAATGCTGTAATGAACTTAGGAGGACATATATCTTTTGATTTGGGGGGATTTTATTGTAGAAACTTATGAAATTTATATCTATATTCCTTTTTTTAGAAATTCATATTTAATATAATTATATCATGTTGCTAATTTTCAATCATTAGTCATTGTTGGAACCTGATATTTTCAGAACTAATATAGTGCTATTAAACCATATTAAAAATATTCTCCAACATTATTTTGGAAATCATATAAAAGTATTTTGACATTTAAATGAAAAATGAATAATAAAACATGTATAAAACAGTTTGTGGATGAAAACAATTACTCCATAATAATAAAAATATCAAATTGTGGAATGACAGACACTGATAGATATCAGATTTATCCAAAAGGAAAACCCAATACAGATAGCATGGGTTTGATATAATCCCCTTGAGAACTAAGGAAAAAGCCCAATCCAATAATTCTTTTCCCTATGGGTGCTATGAGAAACCATATGTAAGAAAGAAGCTACAAGTAACAAAATAACCATGCTAATTTCACACTTGAACTTTGAACACTCCCACAAAGGAACAGGAGTAAGTTTTTCTTCAGTGCTAAATACAATCATAATGAGCCAAACTTTCTACCTTGAAGAAGTCTTAACACCTTAGCAACATTGTGTAAACTTTTAACATATGGTTCATTTACTTGAAGAGCATTGAGGCAGAATGTTTATAACTATCTAAACCTCAAAGATGATGAGAAGACAAACAGCCTGGCCGATGAGGTGATTAATTCCTTTGTAGACAACTAGGATTGATGGCCCAGAACACATTCTTCTATCATTTTCTCCTGGTAAAATGTCAGTGCAAATGAAACTTTTTAAAAAAGGAATCATTTTGAATATTTTAACAGCTTCATTTCTTTGGGTAAAATAATTAGTGCCTTGTAATTAGCATAGATCCTTGGGTTGACTACCATGAAAGTAAAAGCAGAACACTCTTTTAGAATGTAAACGACTATAATTTAATCCTGTTTTGTTTCTTTTCTTTAGCACTTTACAGAGACATATTTTTATGTATAAAAGCCAAGCCACCAAACGGCTGAATCAACAGAACAACCAGAACAACCAGTGGCTATCTTGCACACTATGGGTGGCTTACCAACCTGATGGGGGGCATGACTGGCCAGCCAATCACCCATAGCCCCTCCCCTCTGCTGACTCCACCCCCAATCTCCCCTCCCACCTCTGATCACTGAAGTGTAACCTTCAATGATTCTAAGTAAGTAAACATTTTCCAGGGACCTGAATGACCAGCGATAAGGACCATCAGTCAGGTGTCTGGGAGAGATACCTAGCACAATCACCATATTCCTGTGTTCTCTCTCCACTGCTTACTATCAAAGAGGGTAGCCACAACACACCACTCTCTTTAGAGCGTATGTCAGCAGGGAACTAAATCATATTATCTGTCTAGGGAGAGGCTTAGAAAAGGAAGCTGTGAGCATCCCTGATACTAAAGAGCCTTTGAAGCTTCAACTCATCTAAAAGTCAACAGCAAACATGTATATACCCTGCAAAGATCTTTGACACTAATAACTCCCCCTGGCCAGCCTCATCCCCAGTTTTCCACCCCACCCCAATCAGGGATCGGCAGCCAGGCCCTACCTGTGCACAAATTTGTGTACTTGGTCTCTAGTTCTTATACAGAAACTAGGGGCCCAGTGCACAAATTTGTGCACCTTGGAAGGAACTGTGGGCTGCGAAACTGCAGTAGGCACAGGGTGCGTCTTGGCCCATCCTCCACACCCTTGTCTGGCCCCTCCTACCGAAGCCACTGGTCAACTGTCTGTCAGTAGCCCTGCTCCTGCCGCCACCACTCCCATGTGCTGATGGCACCGGCCCTGCTTACACCCACTGAAGGCACAAAGCAATTGTGGCCACTGCCAACAATAGGTGTAAGTGGGGCTGGAGCTGTCAGTGGGTGCAAGTGGCAGCTGCTGCCCTAATCATCTCTCAGGAGCAAGGGGAGAGGGAGAGGCCCTCAGGGGAAATCAGGGCCGGCAGCCGCTGCTCATACCTGATATTGGTGCTGAATGATTGGGACCAGCATCAAGTCCTGGCAGCAGGTGCGAGCAGTGGCTCAGGTGCTAGTGTGAGGAGGGTCAGTGCTGGCAGCAGATGTATAGCACACAGGAGCAAAGAATTTTCAGTGATCACCATAGGCTCATCCTCAGGATAGCAACCAGCACTCCACCTTGATCTGGTGCCCTGCTCACCTGCTCCACCATCCTGCCACAGCTGATGCCCACCATGTTCCAAGCATACACCCTGGTGGTCTGCGCACATCATAGCAACTGGTTGTTCGGTTGTTCCTGTTGTTCTGCCATTTGGTCTATTTGCATATTAGCCTTTTATTATATAGGATGCAGAGGAGAATGTAAAAGTGAGCAAATATCCATATTCACCCACAAAAATCTTGACAGATGTATATATTCTAAGAAATTTAACTGAATCATGGTTAGAAATTACTATTTGTGATTGACAAATAACCCTTGATTTATATATTATAAATTTATTTAATTTTCACTATATAATATAAGCTTCTTACCCATGGCACTAAATATAATAGATTCCCTCAACTGCATTTGCAATGCCTCATTTGTTTGTTTCCTTAGAAAAAGTTTACAGAAAATAAATATTTTGTAATATTGCTGCTCACAATATTTTTCTGTTTCTCCCTTTACAATTTATCTATCTTAATTCTCCAATGCACAGGTCAGACTCCCCACAACAAAAAATTATTCAGCCAAAATATCAGTAGTGGTAAGGTTAAGAACCTTGCTCTAGAGTAACCACAAAAAAACAGAATAGCTTAGCAACCATTAAAGAGATTAAAAGGGGAGAACAATCAAGTACTTTATTTAAAAAACAACTAGAGTAAAAATAAAATTTAAAAAATGTAGCAAATCAAGGGAAAAATACATTGAGTCTTTGAGGCAAAGATGTGGAAAAGCCAGCAGCGGGTGGGCAGGCTGACAAACCAGACAGAGGCTTTATCAGTGACCTCCTATTTTTTCTGTATGTGGTTTTAAGAAAATATAGGAGGAAGTTTAGAACAGTGGCAATTTTAGTGAACTGGATCATATATTTCAGGAGTGTTTCATGTGGCCATTGCATGCAGCTGCCTTTATGACAGCAACTGGTCATCTTAAAAACCCTGGTAGCTCAGTTCTGTTGCCCCATCAGTTCCATTAAATGATCCCTGAGAAGGATATGAATATACTGTCTTTCAGTTGGGCTGGCCACTCACTTTTTCAGTCTCTGCTTTCCCTGAAGAAATGCATGCTGGAGAAAGGGAAGCCTCTTGGATCGGGAAGATCAGACTCAGTTATGCCTTATGAAACTTTTCTCAAACTCAAGGAGCATACACAGGGGACACAGAAATGACAATGTGGCTCCCAAGAGCCAAGGGAGATGCATTCAAAGCTTTCTTAAATGAAGAGAATTTTAGTAAAAAGGAGGGGGGATTGCTGAAACCTTTGCTCAGAGAATCCTGTACAGTGATATAATCAGTTTACCAGTTCCTGGAAGTGGAATGAAGAAAGAAGGAAGAAAGGAAGGGGGGGGGTGGAGAGTAAAAGGGAAGGAAGGAAAGAGTAATTTATGCTACCAGTTTGGGGTGAGAATTTATTTATTAAATGTTAACAAATTCAATGTATGGATTAACTATAATTAATGTAATTACTTCTATTGAGAAATATTTTTACTCTTTTCAGGTCTTCAGGACTGTATCATATTATTATATAGTATATTTAATTAAAAATGATACTACTTTTCAGTTCTCACATTTATATTTATTGTCAGATCTATTTAGTATTATGCAATTTTCTTTCCTTTTCTTTTATATTGGACATGTAAATTTGATATTTAATAACCAAGTCACTTCCTTTTTATCTTTTACATTCTTCTCTATGAATGCTTTTTCTATTTTAATATTGATAATGTGTCTCCCATGTTTAGATAGTCTCATATTTTCTAAATGTATACATTTCTTTAAACCTCCATTTCTTGTTTTTTTCAACTTTAGACAGTATTATGACTGCTTGTTGAAGATTTTAAAGATGTTAGTGCTGACATTTTCATTTTCATTCTTCTTTTCTCTAAGCACTTAATTTGTTTTAATGCAATTACAATATTAATTTCTTAATATTTAATATATTCATTCTGTTCAGTTTTAGTTCAACACAGAAATAGACCCAGTACCCATCAAAAAAGAGATTTTGACACTCAGGCACTCAGCTCCTGAATTATTTATTTTTATTCATCATTTATTTGGTTGGATTTGAAAGTCAAGTATTTATTTCAAGAAAGTATGCTGTATGCTAAATCCCCTCAACAATTTTATGATTGAAATACTCTTTATATTTCCTTTACATGAGTGGCAAAATTTCATCCAAGTCAATTCACAACAAGCATAAAACCTGAGTATTCGAAAACAGCCCCACACTGGGGATTGTGCTCTTAACCCAGGCATATGCCCTGATGAGGAATCGAACCCTGACCTCCTGGTTCATAGGTCTATGCTCAAACCACTGAGCCAAGCCGGCTGGGCTAGGGCATAAAGTTTTAACTTACAGTATGTTCGTAAGAATTAGTGAAATCATCTGCATTAAAAAAAAAAAAATTGGACATTAGGACCTTTGCGGAATTAGTGCCCATTACTTCATCAGATTTACGGATAGTTACAATGTCCAAATGTTCAAAAACCCTCTCCAGAATTCCATTGGTGCAGTATTAGTTATACACAAAGGCACATTGCTCCTGAAACACAGCCAGAGGGATCTGGAAGTGCTGTGCTGAGACCGCAGACAGCTCTGTGTTGTGCTTTCTCATTCTCACTAAAGGGACCACTGCCTGTGATCACAGGAGCCCGGCGCAGTGCTAACTGCACGGGAAGTTTGCAGTGGCGCGCTAACGTTTTTGAGAAAAGGTGTGTAATAAAGGCATCTGCTTTGACTTGAGGCTTCTTGCTCAGAAAGATGTATGATTTCTGAATCTTTTCTATTAACATGAAAGTTTGATTTTTATTTTGTGTGTGTGTGTTCGGTATGCTAAATTTTCCCCCCCCTGTTTTTCTATTTTTCCCCTTAATTTATTTAATGCTTTTATTAAACCCAAAATAGAAATCAGGACAAGGACATCTCCTCCGCCAGCTCCCGTTAGAAAAAAAAAAATTATCCTTTAAATTGCTTCTAGAAGGCCTAGGCGAACAGGCAGACAAGTTTGTGAATGACTGATTAATGTGGAAGCTGGCACTCCTGAGAACATTGTTATACCAAGTAGATCAGAAAATGCATGCTGAATTATTGTTATGGTAATTACCCTCCACTGAATTTATCTTGCTGTTCAAAAGTAATAATAAAAATCTTGAATAGGTAGAGTAATTACACTTAACTGCTGTAATTAATAAATTAATTTTAGAAAATGATTCATATCAGGAATGAATCAAAGGGATTGAAATTTAAAACCTCTGAGCTCACACTTTCCACTTTTTACAAATTATGCTTAAATCATTATTAAAAATAATGCTTTTTTTCTGGCTTAACTATTTTGTTTCTTAGTTTTCATTCTTATAATGACCCACTTTTAATATGTAAACAATGCCTTCATCTTATAAGAATTTGCAAAACACATACACATTTAGGATCAGTTACACTCAATCACAGTGATTTGCTCTATGCCCCTATACACAAATACATGTGCCCATGCAAGCACAGGCACAGGTTGTACTGCAGACAGGACGTGAAACCACTTCCATAGATAGATTCTAGTCCAGATCATTAAAGCTCACAGAAAATTCATCAAGATGGGGTAACTATAACTCAGTACAAATTTATTTGCATGTTATCCAAAATCTCTACCTAATAAAAGAGTGACATGCTAATTGACTGAACCATCATGACACCCACCAGCCAATCAGGACTAAGTATGCAAATTAACCCACCAAAGATAGTGGGTTACTTTGTATATACAGGCACCCAGCTGGCCTCTGGGCAGTAGGAGAAGGCAGAAAGGCCAGACCAGAAAGACTTCTCCAGCCAGAGCAAAGGTAGTGCTGGCAGCCAGGAAAAGGAAGACCCATTCTGGCACAAATCTTTGTGCACTGGGCTTCTATTTCCATAATAATATTGTATAGAATTCATAAACTAGTGAAGTATTTTTAACTGAGCAAATAATGATCCCTTCATTTATTTCTACAGGCAATGAGAGTGTACGCAATACTAATGTAATTCTCCCTTCCTCATTTCTTTTGTGTGTGTGTTGTTGTATTTAGTTGTGTTTTTTATTTTCCACTTAATTATTTGATGCCAGTTTCAACCCCAAAACACAGTGTACTCTATGGTTCAATATTGAGATCTGACAAGTTCATGTCTCAGAGAATCATAAATGCTGAAATGAAAATGGAAATATTCTGAATTCCAGATTAAATTTCATTGAAAATAACATGCTTCTCCCCTTGTCCTTCAGAAAGATACTTGTCTTTACCTTCTTAATGATATTTTAGTAGACATGAAATAAAATAAAAATTGGGAAAATCCTACAATCAGAAGTATATGGAGATATAATATTATGTTCACTCTTTGAATAAGAAGAAGAGGTGGGAAATAGGAGGAGAAAAAAAAAAGAAAAGAACCAAGTCAAGGAATTGGGATGAGAAATAGTCATCACTTAGCTATTAGGGCATCAAACATTAAATCTATGTAACAGACATTAAGTTAACATTGAGAACATCTGTAGTTATTTTTTAATATAGAAGGTTATTCTGGATTTAAGTCTCACTGAGATATTTTTATATGTGAGATTTTTTACTTTGTTTTGATTTTAGTCCAGTGAATATTTACCTTTATAAACATTATATTAGTGATCCACAGTTTATGCACATGCATGCAACAGAATGGAAACACTATTCTATTATCAAGCTAACTTATCTCCAACAGTACTTCCCACAGCTCAAAATGCTATATTATTTTTAAATGAGTTTTCATAGTTTACTTTCTTTTCTTCCACTTGCCACAAATTAATATAATGTACTCTATGTCACTAGAGAAATAATGTGACATCAATTTTTTATAGGAACTGTATAAAATATATTAATATATATTATATGCAGGTAGGAAATTATACATATAAATTTTTATAATTATATTAATATCTTGATATTTAGATTATTATTTATGTGGAAATCAGATCATTCTGACATTTGCAATAAGGTTAAAAATAGTTAAAATGCCAATTCAGTGAAATTATGTAGACGGCTTGAGTCCTATGCAGCATTTACTTCTACAAAATGAGACAGACTATCTGATGCTCAGACTTCATCTGGAATTAAAACTGATCATTTTACAAAATAACAAGGAACATAAATGTTGTCCTTGATAAATTACCAAGATATACCTCCCCCACTCTCCCCACTATAGTCACAATTTCATGACAGCTCACATCACTGAGGTTTTTTGGAGAAGGCTTCTCCAAAAGGGTATATTTTAATTAGATACAAAGCTTTTATTTATTTACTTTCTTATTTTGAGCTCTTAAAGCTCTATCTGAACTCTGTTTTTGCCAACGGTAGTAAAACATGTAGCTCATTAAGTTATGCAGACTGAAGCAAAACTACAAATCCAACAAATTGACCAACCAAAGGATATTAATTACCTACAAACATTTTAAGTTTCTTTTTGTTGTTTCTTTCCATCCTAACTTCTGGTTTGTGCATTGCCAGACCACTGACTTTCACCAAAAGCAATTATGAGCATTCATTCCACCATGACACCACAGGCCCTGGGAAACATGATCATGCTTCCAGCTTCTTCTTGCTGCGCTGTAATTCACCCTTTACATTATACTTGCACTGGAGGTTGGGAAATTCAAGTCTAAATATAACTTGACTCAAAATCTAACCATAAATTTTATTTTTAAAATAGTGTTAATTTAAACTCCCATACTTCCATTTGTAAGAGTAGTTTGACATTTCTGCAAATCTACATTGTTGCTTGTAAAGCTAGAACATTTAAAAAATATGTGAAAAGTTACTAAAACATGTAAAATTTGAATTGTTGCTATACTTGTGGGATTCACACCATAGCTACCTTCCCACTTGGCTTCTTATAAAGTGTGTTAGCTTCCAAGAGTTGGATTATCTTACACTGTAATGCATAATATATATTCCTGAAATACTGAAAAAGGACTAATATATGGTAGTTTATTATTACATAGATTTTTTAGGATATGATCTCTAATATGATATGAATTCTAGATATCATCAAAAAGAAGTAGAAGGCTCTGCCTACTGATATTACTGCTTCTATTGCTGCTAAAACCACTATTGCAATAGTAATAGTAGTTGTAGCTACTCATATCTATGCCACCTAGTTTTCTGCTTTCCCCAAAGTGGCTAGCAGAACATGCTATATCCAAATACTTATAACCACATTATTTCTGAAAATCCAGTTATTAAGCCCATCCCCTTGCTGACCAAGAAGGCCTTAAAGTTCCTTTCAGTTGAATTTAATCTCTCTCTCTCTATTGCAATAGTCTTTACTCCTACTATAATAGTCTTAAATAAAGTCTGCCTTATTGTTTTAGCAGGTGTTTAGTGCATTTTGTTATAGTTCCCTGGTTGAATGCTTAACTTCCACAATTCATGTACATTATAAAGTAGTTATTTCATGCCATAAAGCTAAGAGTATTTCATTATATAGCAATAGTAGCTAGAAAACTATTCTAAAAAAACCTACCAAATTGAAATGAAACATAAATAAAGAATATGAGAAACAATACTGTTTCAATGTAATTAATTACAAAAAGAAAGATTGAAAAAATTAACTTGACCTTTATTTAAAATTATAAGTTGATCTTTATTTACAGTGTACCATTACCTTTTAAAGGTATAACTGACATATAATATTACATTGAATTCATGTATAAAACCTAATTCGTTGAAATGTGTATATATTGCAAAATGATCAACACAGTAAGTCTAGTTAATATCTATCATGATACATAGTTGCAGATATTTTTTCTCTTGTGATAGAGAACTTTTAACTTTCATTCCATTAGCAACTTTCAAATATGCAACAGAATATTGTTAACTATAGTTGCCCATTAAACTTGAACTACACAAACTTAGCACCTGAAAGAAGAAAACTCTTCCCTTCTCTTGGTCAGCAGTTGGACTGGCTATTCCTGTGAGAGAACACTATGCTCAAGAATAGAACCACTGGTGATCATGTATCACGGCTATTTACTAGAATATCAACTACTGCCAGTCACTACAATTCAATCCCTCATCGCCCTAATCATACTCACTCTTTCTCAACCAGAATTTCAAGCCTTCTCCATTCTCCTCAAATGTTTTCTTTTCAACTAACTCTGGTTCTACTTCTCAGAGTAAATAGAAGCCATAAAACCACAAGAGGGTGCATTCACCTGTTACTTGATTTCTCCAGTTGCGGCAAAAGAGATAACATTTCTCCTGCCTCAGACCACTTTCAAATTAAAATCCTCCAATTTTCAGTGGGAGTTTAAAATGTAATTTGGGACACTGACAACCAGCAGAGGATGAAGGAGAAATCTTAGGTAAACCATTCAGCATAGAGCCTGTCAATAGGAATCTAGGAAGATTGTGTTTTACTCTCTACCTTGTAAAACATTATTTCCCAAAATTCATTTATTCTTGAGTCTTCCTTCATTGTTTCCCATAGACTCAGGCTCAAGCCTCTGTATGTATCTTCCAGGGTTGTAATGCACCATTTAGTAACAAAGAAAGAGGCCTCAGAGAGTATTTTCGCTCATTTCAAATATGTATATAGTTGACATTCCATTAAACATGAGATACAGTACTTCTAAAAGAGAATAACATTTTGTAGTGCCTCAGTTTCTTTCACATGGTCACACAGGATATTTCATTACTTTGTTCAAGCCAGTAATGTAGTATTGGGAAAATATTTCCTAATTGTGTAACATTACATCCAAGACTGATATCCTTCAAAGGAAAGGTCAAGTTCCTTCTTTTTAAGTCTGGAATGTTTAACTAACTTCAGAGCCTAATTTATTGTAAATCTGACTGAGTTGAAGGCTGAGGTTTCTTGCTATATTATTCTGAATCCAATGTTGTTTTCTTTAAAAAAAAAAATTAAATGCCCAAAACACCAAGGCTATATAGAGAGACAGAGAAAAGCAACTGTTCTTTGATAAATGAAATAGGTTATTACTAACATGATAAAAGTTAAGAAATCTGAAAGGCTTCTCTACAGGTGCTAATTTTACTACTTGAATGAAATTAATAAGACTCTCTATAAAACAGCAGGAGATCCTTAGATTACAGGCGTAATCAGCAAGAAAATTTATTGTGGTTTCATGAAGCATAAAATGTTTGTGTAATATATGCAAAAGTGGTACTTTATTCTCTAGAGTGAACAATTCTCAGCCCTTGTAATAGAAAAATATTTAATAGTTTGGCACCTCTTGAGGAATAGTTTTTTAAAGTTGTTCAAGGGTTGATTAATTTGGCTAGAGACAAAATAACAATGTGTAATACTGAGTCATGTGAAACTATTGGAGGATCTTATCTACCTAATAAAAGAGTAACATGCTATTGACTGTACCTTTGCGATGCCCACCAGCCAATCAGAAGTGAGTATGCAAATCAATCCAACAAAGATGAAGGGTTAATTTGCATATGGAGGCACCAA
>PVJN01038772.1:0-20173 GCA_004026805.1 Lasiurus borealis
TCTGGGGCCACCAGCCGCCCCCCGGCTGCCCAGCGCATGCGGACGCTCTTGCCTCAGCGCTGTGGTTACACAATCCTGCACCTCCTTGGACAGCTTCGGCCACCAGATGCGCGTTCCAGTTCCCATTCCGGCCGAGAGGTTGTCATGAGGGTCACCACAGTCTGAACTGAACTCCAGGAGCGGGGATCTTGAGTCAGTGCATCGGCCAGAGATGAGCTATCACGGCTGCTGGAGGTACCACCTGGACCAGATGTGTGGGGCACTCTGCTCCCACTACTGAAGATCTCTGTGGGCAGCCTCAAGCTGGAGACATTGTCTGGCTTCTGCCCACTGGGTAGAGACACTTGGATGACATTCCGGCCCCCACTGACAATTCCCTACACTCATCCTGGGGCAGCCAGTGGGCAAGTGGGGAGAACAGCTTTTCTTCCCCAGAGAACCGTCCTTACCTCAGCTCCTAGGGCCTCCAGCCCCTCAGCTCTACCATGGTGACTTGGTGAGGGGGAACCAATGCCAGAAGAAAGGGGCTGTAGACCCCCCCATTCCCCACCCCATGGCCACAGGGCAGCTGGCAATAAGACTAGTATACATTGACCTCCCGTTCCCTGCATGAGGGCGGGGGGGACTTCCCCTGCTCTGCCCCCCATTGCATGGGGGGAGGGCATAAAGAATCATTTATATGCACATGGAGACTCCTTTCTCATCTGGGGCTTCTCTGGAGGATTGGGAGGCGTGGGGAGGTTTCTCTGCAGAGGTTACAAATCCCAAATGCAGCAGTGGGTTCTGAGTTGGAGGTGTAACTCTGATTTGCTGGTGAATAATTCATGTTGGCTGCTAGATGGCAATACTCAGAGGTATCTAAAGGGTGGATATGCCACCTCCAAGTTTGTGATTTACAAAAAAATCTCTCCACTGTGGTTTTCCTGTCTACCTCATAGGGTTCGAATGAGGATAAAGAAGGGGCAGGTTGTGCCCATCCGGCATGGCTCAGTGGTTGAGCATTGACCTATGAACCAGGAGGTCACGGTTCGATTCCCGGTCAGGGCATATGCCCAGGTTGCTGACTGGATCCCCAGTGGGGGACTTTCAGAAGGCAGCTGATCAATGATTCTCTCTCATCATTGATGTTTCTATCTCTCTCTTCCTCTCCCTTCCTCTCTGAAATAAATAAAAAATATATTTAAAAAAAGAAGAAGAAGGGACAGGTTGAATGCCATTGCAAAGAAAAGCAATGATGCCATAAAAAGATTTATACTGTAGATGATAGTCCATTTATTTCAAATAGTAGCTGGTTAACAACTTTCAAAATGTGTTTTTTATCTGGAGTTGCACAGAGCCTTGGAAATGTGTGTTGAGTGTCATAGACATATAAATATGAGGGAAACTAGACATGGCAAATGTGAAGGATGGTGGTTATTTGTAAGAATGAGAGCTCCTCCAACACCCTAAACATGGGGTCAAAGAAAGGCTCTCCTTCTAGCTCAGGGGATCATTTGTATTCTTAGTCCTTCTCAGGTACTGTGCTCACCCAGAGAAGTGATGTGAAGTGAATTTGGACTTATTCAGAGTGAGATGGACAGAATCCTTCCAGGATAGGAGTCTCTAGCTTATAGGTCTGATCCTGGTGTGTCTCAGCTAGTGGTATTAACTGAAAATATTGTGCTTGGAGACAGCAGCATAGAGGGCAGTTGCCTATAGAGAAAATTTGGGAAGGACTGGTTAAAATGTGGATCAGCCTGGAGCCTCAGCCCTTTCTCCTGAGTTCTTGGAGCTGTGAATTATATGAATGATGGTATCTTTTAAGTGAACTACTCATCAGCAATTAAATTAATTACTTCACACTTTGCCAAAGTCAGATCCAGAGGCCTTTCCTATTAGTAGTCCTTCTCTAGGAGAAGGTCTGCTCTATATGCTCCCTGGGGACGTTTTGGGGAAAATGCTTATCTGCTAAAGGTCACATATGCTTGCCTGGGTATTGGCTATCTCCTATCCTTTTCTAAAAGGGGTCTTTGCTGCTGTCCATGGTGCTAGCACCCAGCCTTGCCTGGAGGTATAGATGCCAAAGTCGCCTGGACATGTGGGAAGTGTATCACCTCCAGGAATCAACATGGAGTGGGAACTGAGGCTGAGCCATATCCCGCTCTCCCAGCCTCCTATTCCCCCACCCCGTTTTCCAGTGGAAAATTTTTTCTCCAGAGAAGTAACCCTCCACATTTTCTACTTGGGCAGACAGAAGAGCCAGACTTTACTGATTTGCTATTCACCGGATAGCTGGTGGGGACCAGCTATCATGTGAGAGACAGCAAATCAGAGTGACTAGTGCCTATCGTGGCAGATAGAGTTCAGGTAGGTATCACATAGTTGGGGTTTCCTATGTCAAGCCTGGGCTGCCCCCGTGATGACCCACATGGAAATTTAAACCCAAATAGGCACACAAATACACTGTCTCCATTTGGACTCTGGGTCCTAAAACCAGGCCAAATGAGACAGTATAATTCTCTTTCAGTACCATTAAATGTCCTGGTATTGAGTTGGGACCAGCAATCAATACTGTCCCCTATCGTTCCCTTTTCTAACTTAAAGAGAATCTTATCCAGAAAAGGGATCATAGAAGCTGTTGCCCTCCTCAAGTGAGTAGTCCAACTTGCCCAATGGGGAGCATGGGTATCAGAGCCCGCATCACCAAGTTCAAGGGAAAAGGTCTGAGAGGAATTGGAGCTTTATTCTTTCAAAGCTCAAGTCTGCTAAAAAATCAGGTCACTTAAGTTTGGTTTGAGTTCAGTGATAGAGGAATGGGAATGGGGATCGAGTGTAGTACAGGAGTTGAGAGAAGGGACAGTAAAGGTACATAAATCTTGGTCTCTGCACAGAGCCCTGAGTTCAACCTGCCCTTCTGTAGATTTTACATAAATAGATACTCCCCAGAAGGCTTGGTGGCTAATGAAGTTTCTGTGGTCAGGGAACCATGTCTAGGGCAGGAGGCTGAGGTGGTGGGGAGGAAGTGTGAAGTGAAATTTCCATCTACATCTAGCTAATTGGAATGGGGTGTGGAGGGAGCAGGAGGAAGGGGGACAAGTCCTGACATGGGGAGGGTAATCTGGGCTACCCTCAGAGGGAGCTGTGGGGAGTGTGCTGAGAGATTTATTTATATGGAAGATGACTTAATCTGTATACATCACAAGAGAAGGGCTGTGCCCAACTTCTGGGGGGCCAGAGAGTGCTGACTCAGGGAAACAGGTTCCCTCTGCCCATCCCCTTTCTGCCTTGGTGCCCCAGGGCTTCTGGCCACCCCCACACTGAGCTTTTATCCTGTCTAACTTCATTTCTTGGAATGTATTCCTGTCTTTCTCCAAAGGAAAAGACGTTGCAGCAATTTTTTCCAGAGAGGTGAGAGTGGCCATTCTAGGATGTCCTTCAGTTCAGGTTCCATAAACATTTCTACCAAAGAGTCAGCCGCCTCTGGCTATTTCTGCAAATCCCTAGCTCCCGACCCTTTTTTACAGCTAGCCCTTGTGGTTACTTTTCACCACCACCCTCATACTCTTCCAGGGAGCCAGACTTGGCTGTTCCCACTCCAGACAAAAACGTGTCTGGGTTTGTGAATCAAACCCCTCTTCCAGGTGTCTAGACCTCCCATGCTATGGGGTCAATCCCAGGGCCTGAGAAACCAAGGTCAGGGATTTGGGTGAGGGTCTTGCCTCCAGGTCTTATAGGAAGTGAAAGGGGGAGAGAAATAAATAAAAAGTCAAGGAGGGAACGTTCTTTTTTTATTTTATTTAAAAACTATGAATATTTACAAATATCAATATGTAAAAGGAAGGCATATACAGGGATAGGTGCAGAGATGTCTCTGTCTGGGAACTAAGTCCAGCCAACTTAATAGTGACCAAAAAGGCAAGGATAGTTTTAAAAAAATGTATATATATATATATATATATATATATATATATTGATTTCAGAGAGGAAGGGAGAGGCAAGGATAGTTTTTTAAAAAATCATAAACCAGGCAAGGGCAGGGCAGACTCACCTTTCTAGAGGCAAGGTGAGGAAAAAACAGGGTAGACAGAGCCTGGTAAGCTGCTCCCTCCTTCTGCCACATGGTCCAGATTCAATCTGAGAATTTGTGTGTTACCCAGGGACAGGCCTGGCAGGGGTATAAAAACTGAATAATGCCTCATCCTTCCTCTCAAAGAGCTCACATGCAAGGAAGACCAACCAGGTGCAGACCAGATGCACAATTACTTAGCTCATGTCATGCAAAGAGCTTAGTCAGCAGCATCAATGAACACTGTGGAGCCCCCAAAGGGCAGTGGTGGAATTTTTCCTCAGGTCACCCAGCATTATTAATTAAAAGTCTGAGTTGGCCCTTGAAGGATGCATATGATATGATCAAGAAAAAGGCTGAGCAGGCAGAGGGACTATGGTTTTCTCCGGGCCTGCTGGGTCAGGCCAAATGCATACTTCACACCTTGGCCAGGCCGCCTCAAACCCTTTGCTACGATCATTCTGACTAGTGTGATGAGATAGACAGGTCTCAGGGGAAATACACATCTCTTGGTCTTGTGCCTAATAAACCCCTATGATGAGCGAAAAGGTGATCACAGCCTCCTTCCACAGGACTATCTGTCCACAAACTGTAGGTTGATGCTCCTCTCAGGTACCAGGACAGTCCGGGTCATGGGTCTGATTGGGGCAGTGCCTGGCTCAGGCTTTACCTCAAAGTGAGTCAAGATCTGAAAAGTGAGGAAGAAAACTATCATATGGGAGGAGTCTCCAATGGTGGGCTGCTTTGGTCATGGGCATTATTGGTGTTAGAATAGTCAAGGCTGGTGGTGAACTTCTTGGGTAATCAGGATAAGGGACCATAGTAGGGAAATAGATAGTCCACATACCCTCATTCACTTTCCAGGACTATAATGAGATGGACGCATTTAAAACATTAAGTCTTAAATGTTTCCCTATGCTTGTCAGGAGAAGAGCTCACAGCTCTAGAGGGTTAGGGTCTCTCCCGTCTGGAGAAGGTCTAGATCACTCACCTGGGCCAAAGCCATTTGCAGCTCAAGCTCTGCCAGGCGTCTTCCCATGCAGCTGCGCTTGCCGAAGCCAAAGGGGAGACAGGCAAATGGGTGGGGGGCTGGACCTTCCCCCAGCCAGCGCACCGGGCGAAAAGCATTTGGCTCTGGGAACTGGGCTGGGTCCCTTGAAGTGGCATAATGAC
Source organism: Lasiurus borealis (assembly GCA_004026805.1). Lineage (NCBI taxonomy): Eukaryota > Metazoa > Chordata > Mammalia > Chiroptera > Vespertilionidae > Lasiurus > Lasiurus borealis. The sequence continues at coordinate 5,219 of PVJN01038772.1, forward strand.
ACAGAGTGACCAGCGTCTGGTGAGGGAGGAACACAAACTTGTCAATTCGGGCCCAGGAATGCAAGGAGGGACATGGAGAAAAGACTATATGGACGGGGAAGAAGGCAGGCTCTGGTAGGTGATGGGAAAATTCTCTGTGGCTGCTGTTGAAATGATTTCTCCACTGCCCCCATTATATCCCAGAAAGAAGCATTCAGGCCACGGGGAGGGTTTGAAGGGCTTATGGAGAGTTGAGGATGGGATCAGGGCCAAGACAGCGAGGGATGGCTTAGCAAAATGGACCCATAGGCTCTACTCACATTTTTGGGGATAATGTAATCACCTACACGAATGTCTTTATCTGGAACACGGGAATTTCCAGGTACCACAGGGTACAGTCTGGGTGGCAGAGCACAAGGAGAGACAAGAAGGTGAGGCTGGGGTGGTTAGACTCCCTCTCAAGCCAGCAACTTCCACACCCATTCTTGGCCGGGAGTAGAGTACCATTTTCCTCCGCTTTCTCCCTGCTCCCCGCTACTATCTGCTTTCCCAGCCCTTCCCCCGCATTTTCTCCAGCTCCTTCTCTCCTTCCCCCTCACCTTAGCACTTCCTTGAGGACAGCCTTCAGTAGGGGCAGCTGGGAGAGAACAGTGGCTGCGGAGTGGGCATTGGACCCCCTGCCCAAGGCAGCTGTGATCTCAGAGTGGAGAGCCGTCTGGACTTCCGGGTGCCGAGAGAGTTCATATAACGCCCAGGAGAGCGTGTTGGACACCTGAGAGGACAGGTGAGAGCATTGGAGGGAGTAAGAGCGGAAACCAGTACAGGGAGCAGAATATGACGCTGTCTGGAGCCCGGGAAGTGGGCCCTAGTGAATCCTCTGCAGCCGGATTAAGACTGGGGAGGCTCAGCTCGAAAGTGGGGTCCACAATATGGAGGGAGAACGCTACCGTGTCCACTCCGGCCAGTAGCAGCTCCGTCACATTCCCCAGGATGGACGGGGCAGGCAACTCTTCCTGGAACAGGAAGGAGGTCAGGTGCGCCCCAGATCCCATGTCCTCCTCAGGCCTTCCCTGGCTCCTCTTGGCCACCTCGGCCTCTCGCCGCTCCACGTGCTTCTGGGCTGCGGGGGGAGAAGGCGCAGGGATGCCTCACTGCCCCGGACGGACGGCTTTATGTCCTCCACCCCCACTTCACGTCTGTGCCTTACCAAAGGCAAACATCTGGTCCCAGTCTTGGCAGAGGCGGCCCCAGGGGCCCGGCACGAGGCGGTGCAGCCATCTGGGCATCGCCATGGTCAACAGAGTGGACACAAATACAGATCCCACTGCACGGATGAAGGTCTCGGTGTCTGGAGGCACTTCTGTCTCCAGGCAGCCCAGGCGCGAACCCAGCAGCACAGCTGCTATGCCTGGCCGGGAGGGGGCGCTGTCAGGACACGGGGCGACCCCCACCTCCACCCCACACCCTTCGGGGGTGCCTCCCGAGCCGGCCACAACAGTCTGGGTACTCACCTTCTAGCCCAAACTTGTAGAACTCTCCGGCTACATCGCGAACCAGGGCGGGCGAGCCGGTGCCACGTCCCCGCTGGCGCCGAAGTCGCCGCACAAGGTCCAGGACCACGCCGTCCAGGGTCCTGGCGTAGCGAGCCGCTGCTTGCGGCCGGAGGAGGAGCGGGGCCAGGAGGCTGCGGAGCCTCTGCCATTCTTCTCCTTCCCTGGAGGGGTGCGGAGAGGGGGCGCACCAGGGCAGACGTGGGTGTGTGGGGGCCGGTCAGCGTGTTCCCTCGGGTGGCGAGGAGTGGGATTGCGTCTGCTTTCCATCCCCTCTCCTCCTTACTCATTTCCTGCCCCAGGGGGCCTGGATTCCTGGGTAACCTGAGTCACGGAATCCTAGACTACATCTGGACCCTGGTTCCCTAGCCCCTTTGGCCGGTTTTCGGGATTCTGCCCTCAAAAAGATAAGGACCAAGAGGAGGGGGGTATGGGACGAGGGCCGGGCTCTACCTGAGCTGGAGAAAGACTGTGGTGAAAATGCCTATTTGGCAGAGTCTGGGGGAAACGGCCGTCCCTCCTCCACACCCCACACTGTCTCCAGACCCTCCACAGGGGAGGAAAGCAGTAGGGCTTCGGGGAGAGGACTCACGCGGTGAGCAGTCCGCAAGCCCGCTGGCGCTGGCGCCGGTGCTCGGTCCACGGGGAGAAGCTGCAGCGCTCGGGCCTGGGCCCCTCCTGTCGCAGCAGCTGCTCGATGAGCGTAGGGGCCGCCAGGTACACCGTGCGCACCTTCCCGAAGCTGGCCAACCACACGGGACCGAAGCGTGCAGCGCCCTGCACCTGGGAGAACGGCGCGGCGACACTGGACACACAGCCAAGTGGCCAGGCTTTGGAAGGGGGAGCGCCCAGCGGGCACATGCACCTAATGCTAAAAACCCTCTTCCTCTCCCCCCACTTCCCATCCCTAGAAAGTTTGAGTGTGACCGGCAAAGTGTTAAGAACTTTGCTTAGACATTCAGGACCGCTCTTTGGTTGCCTTGGCCAAGCCAAGGTGGAAAAATCCCTAAAGGTTCACACATGGACGCTCCGTTTCAGCACGAGAGCCCAAAGCATAGGAGCGCTGGTAGCTTTAAGCCCAACGCGCTGAATGCCCGGGTAAGATCCTGTGCGTTTCTGCCTCCTGCCCACTTGTCCTGGACCTACCGGCTTCCAGACTTCTGCTCTGCGAGGAGAAGGCGCTTTTTGAATGCTAGGTGTTGGCATGGGCTCTGTGCTGCTGGGGCCAAAGCCCCAAATCCCAACTTGTCTCCATGGGCCTCCGTTCTCACCGGCCTTCCCTCCTACGATCTGCACTAGTCTGATTCCCGCAGCACCGAGTCCCAGGAGCAGAGTCCCAATCTACCTGCAGCTCGTGTAGGCGCGACAGCCCTCCCTTGCAGAAAAGTTCAGCAAGAGAGCCCAGTGTGGAGGGGCCTGGGATGTCTGCCAAGCTCCAAGGCGCTGAGCCTGAGCCTCTGGAGCCCAATGAGGCACCCAGCTCCAAAACACAGCGGGCTCGATGCGACACCCTGGAGGCGAGCTTGAGGGTCTGGGTCATGGTCTGGTTCGGGGAAATAACAGCACTTCCCCGAGCATCTTGCCTGTTGCCCCTATTTAACCCCTGGGGAAGTTAATGGCGACGCCCCCTAGCCAAGCCACTCAGCCAATCGTCTTTCCAGAGGTCCGTGCAGCGATTAGCACCCAGGAACAGGAGGAGGGGCTGAGGCTGCCTATGCGGCTCCCTTGGGTCATGTTGCAATGACCCTCTTGGGAGGGGACGTCTGCCTGTTTTTCCTCCTGAGCTGGTGCCCTAGTCTCGTAACCTGAAGATCTCTTCCTGGGAAAGGCTATTTAGTTAAACCAAGATGACCAAGATATAGCCAGTCCCTGATAGTCCCACCACTTCCCCACAGAGCCAGGCCCCTTAGCCCATTCTCAGGAATTCCCCATCCTCCAGCTCTTCCTGGAAAGGAAGCAAGCAGGGAAGAGGCACAGCCACAGCTGTCCTCATACTCTTGGCTCATCAGGCTGCTCCTTCTCTGTATGAGCAGAATTTTCTTGTACTACCACCTCTCCCCCATCCCTTGTATTGGTCACTGGGCTGATGGCAGGTGAATTAATGGGGTAAAATGGTTATGATTATGGAGCCTTCATCTTTGTTCCTTGGGGATGGCGGTCCTTTTATGCCAGCCAGTCAGCCCAGAAATTCTGGAATGGAAGGTCAATATGAAAAAAGAGAGGGTCTCCAACTCCACACCCTCCCTGGGACTCTTCAGAAAGTCACAATAAAGGGAGCATTAATTCCCCAGATCAAGTCTTTGGCAGGGAGAGACTGGGAGGAGACATATGATACACACTCTCACCTACTCTGAGAAACAGCAGCATGGGCATGTGCCCACATATCTGTTAACTCCGGGACTACAAAGTACACACGAGTGGACAGGTGATTTGAACTTAGCAGGCTGTTAAATGGACACTGGAAAATTGTATTCCTCATTCCAGCTGAGGAGAGATCCAGAGGGAGAAGGAAGTGCTAAGGAGGAACAAGACCCCAATCCTCCCAAATATCCCTACTGGTTCAAGGTCTTCTGACCTTCCCAGTCAGCTTCTTCTACTTTCTGTTGGCAATGGAGGGGCAGAAAGGTAAGAGGCAAGGGTAGTAGTGAAAACTTCTTTGAGAGATTGTTGCCTCAAAGCCCCAGCAGTGTCAGCTGGGAAGGTCCAAGGGGTTGATCTTCTTTCTAGTTCCAGGAAGATAAGAGTCCAGATGAAGATAAGCAGTCAGTGACCAGGAGGGGTAGGATTGGGGGTCACCACCTGGAGGGTGGGATCCTGTATTCTTCGGAAGATGGCAGGGAAATTCTTTCCTCCATTGCGTAGAACTTTCTTTCCCTCCTCAGTTGAGGTGCCCAAATGTCCCACAATAGGGTCTTCACTCTGGGAGAAGGGTTCAATAAGTCCTTGATAATCCCTGGCCTGAGATTCCCATCCCAAGTAGCTTTAAGCCCAGTCTGAAAAAGGTCTGTATCTTCATAATTTCCCTTAGGCCCCCAGCTTACCAGCTCCTCCAGAGGCACACGCTCAAATAGGGGGTGCCCTTCAAAATGGGTACACATCCATTCATGTAGCTCCAGCACGTCAGTTATAGTATAAACCAGCCCCTGCATAGGCAAAATCAGGGGGGCTGTATGCATTTTCACTGAATTCTTTTTTTATTTTATTTTATTATATTTTTATTGATTTCAGAGGTGAAGGGAGAGGGAGAGAGATAGAAACATCAATGATGAGAGAGAATCAGATTGGATGCCTCTTGCATGCCCCCTACTGGGGATTGTGCCCACAACCCAGGCATGTGCCCTTGACCAGAATCGAACCCAGGGCCCTTCAGTCCTCAGGCTGACACTCTATCCATTAAGCCAAACTGGCTAGGGCCCCACTGAATTCTTAGTAGAAGGTCCTTGAATAGGACACTCACTCCACCCTTCCTCCCACTCCCAACTCACCCCAACTCTCAGCACGTAGGCATATTCTGCCAGTAGTGTGGGACTGATGATTCGCCACTTGTGCTTTGTCCGCTTGAAATGTGGGTCAGGGAAGAGGAAGAACATCTTTGTCAGCTGTGAGACAGACATGCACAAACTGGGTTGTGAGAGCCTGGCCTCCATGTCCCACCTTTCTACCAGCCTAACCCACCCGGGCCCCTCCCCACCTGGCCCTTGTAGAAGAAGTTAGGAAGGTGTTTCATGGCGTTGCTACGGAGACAGGCGATGTTCTGGAAGCCACCTCCAGGAGCTGCTCGTAGGGCTCGAATCCGATCTTGTACATAGTCCGAGACCTTTACCCGGATCTCCAGACCCAGAATCAGTGTGTCTGGGAACAGCGGTGACAGTTCCACTGGACACAGGAATAGGAATGGAATCATCAACCTCATAGTACAGGAACTTCAAAGGAGTCAATACAGGAAAGGAAACCTCAATCTGCAACTACCAATATCCAGAATGGCAAATGTGGACAGAGAGGTCTATATGGATGTTTTTGTTGTTTTTTTTAAAATATATATTTTATTGATTTTTTACAGAGAGGAAGGGAGAGAGATAGAAAGTCAGAAACATCGATGAGAGACATCGATCAGCCGCCTCCTGCATGCCCCACAGTGGAGATGTGCCTGCAAGCAAGGTACATGCCCCCAACTGGAATCGAACCTGGGACCTTTCAGTCCGCAAGCCGATGCTCTATCCACTGAGCCAAACCGGTCTCAGCTATATGGATGGTTTTATACTGGATTAGAGGGCTGGGGAGATATTAAAATTGTCACCAGGATTGGAAGTTGGAGGGCCTGGGAATACATGTATATTTGCAAGTGCTTTTGTATTTTCACACATTTTCTCATTTAACCTCTAAGAACTCTGTGGTAAATTTTGAATATGAGGAAACTGAGGATAAGAAATATCCAAGGTCCTACAGCTAAGAAGAGACAGAACTGGTATTGGAACCAAAGTTTTCTGCCACCAAGTACCATGCTCTTCTTCTTTGTCACGTCATTATCTCTATGGGAAGATCTGAAAAATAGATAAGTGGTGCCCTAGCTGGTTTGGCTCAGTGGATAGAGCGTCGGCCTGGGGACTGAAGGGTCCCAGGTTCGATTCCAGTCAAGAGCATATACCCAGGTTGTGGGCTTGATTCTCAGTAGGGGGCGTGCAGGAGGCAGTCAATCAATGATTCTCTCTCATTGATGTTTCTATCTCTCTCTTCTCCAAAACCAATAAAAATATATATTTTTTAAAAAATAGAGAAATGGCTTAGCAAGCATGTACGGGGGAAACACAAATAATACTAGGGGAACTAAAAAAACAGGAGAGTGGAGCAGAAGGAATCAGTTCTGTTGAGGGAGGGGGGAGTGATGGAATCCCTGAGAAAGACAGTTCAGGATCACTGGCCACAGTGGCTAAACTCTGACGCTTGTGCTGACCCGCTCACTGACCCGGTACTTGGCAGGTAAAATGGCTCACGTAGTGACTGGGGCCAGGGGCAAGGCCAGACAGGATAACCCAAGTTTTAAGATGCATTTGAGGCAGCCCCCTCCCTCCTCCAGAGCAAAGGCCACAGACCCAGAATAGAGGGAAGGTGGAGACTTTCCACACTGATGTCACAGCACTAGTGTCTGGTCCGAAGGGGAAAGGCCAACTATGGCCCCTACCAAATCGGCTGAGGTGGCAGAATCCAGGCACTGCCTTTCCTTGCCCAGAGAAAGGGCCAGACAGAGTGTTACCTAACAGGCCACCATAGCCACAGCCTATATCTGCAAATTCCACTTGGGCTTGAGCTCTCTTTTCTTTCTTATCCTTTGGGTCATCGTGGCTCTGATTTTGAGTCGGTGGAGCGAAGAACTCTGGATATAGCTCAGACCAATCCATCTCCTCTGGCTTCACAGGGCTATCGGAGAGAAGACGTGAGAAGCGTGAGAAGACTGGCCATACTATTGCAGCAGTGTCACTACACGTGCGGGGGTGGATGGGTAAGGGTGGGAAGCAGACGGGAGGGTTTCTAAACAATTCTGTAACAGTGGGTCTTGTGGCTTCTAGGAGACACAGTGGAAACCACCCTGTGAATCACAGGCCCGCCCATCTCCCTATCTAGGGGTGGATGATTCTGGCTGGGCACCCAAGTTCCCCTTCTCCAAGAGACTGGCTTCCTGGAAGCGCTGGGATCTTAACTTTGCTTACGTGCTCTGTGTGGAGAGGACGGAGTGAGATGCAGGCCGGTTTGGGTGTTTTTATTAAGTCCGACATAGGAAAACCTTAAGATGTGAAAGGCATCCTGCCGCCATCACTTCGGTCTCCTCGGTAACCATTTCCCCCGCCAAACCTGCACCTGAACCCAGACCTGTCCTGAACGCCACGCCCCCTCCACCCCGCACCCCGCCCACCGCCCAATCTACCCGATCTACCGCCCCCAAAGCTCACGTCATCCAGCCCAGCCTCCGGGTCTATCAGCACCGCTCCCGGCACTACCGCTCTCCGCGGCGGCCGGGGGCCTTTCTGAGTGCTCCGCCCCACCCGTGCCCCTGTCCCTGCCCCTGCCCCATGCCCGTGCCCCTGCCCGTGCCCGAGCCCGTGCCACCGCCCCGCACACTCACTAGCGCAGCGTGTGGTCCGCCATGGGGTTGGAGTGGGCACGCTGCCGATAGTAGCGCTTCTGCGGCTGCGGGGCCTGGGCGCCGGCCGCGTCCCCAGCCTCGCCTCCCGCCATGGTCCCCGGCCCGAGTGTCTCTACCGAACCCGCGTGGGGACCGCGACGCACGATGATGACGCAAACACGTTCGAGCAGGCCCCGCCCCTTAAGAACCCAAGCGATCGCGTTGGACTCGGCGGGGCGGGCCCGAGGGGATCGGTGCCGCCGGGCGCCCCGGCATCTCGGGTCTGTGCCGGGGCCGGCGGGTCAGGACGCGCACCCCGCCTCTTGCCTTAGCCGGCGGCGGCTGCTCCGGGTCACTGCTGCCCCGGCTGCCGGAAGCCGCGCGCCCCGCAGGTAAAAGGAAAGGTCCGGCCACCCCACTGGTACGGTAGCATCGATCCTCGCGCCGCTCCTCTCCCTCCCCGGGCCTCGGGCCGGACTGCCCGGCTCTGACCGGCGTGGTCTGCAGCGGGGCCCGCGGGCGTGGGCTGAGGACCCGAGTGGGAGGGGAGGGCAGCTGCTCACCCCACGTCCAGGAAGTCAGACTGCAGGAAGGAGGGCGAACCCAGGAGGCGGGGCTCGGTGCCACGGGGCAGCCGACGTGGCCCGAGGTCCCCCAGCCCAGCCCGCCGCGGACCGGGGATCCCGGGGCTGGCGGCGGTATCCCCCGGCTCTCTGGACCTGCTGATGGCGGACCTCCGTCCGGAGCCTGCGTCCGAGCCCGAATCAGTGTTCCCGCGCGAGGTCGGGCTCTTCGCCGACTTCTACTCGGAGAAGAGCCGGTTCTCTTTCTGTGGGCACGTGCTGAGCATCACGCAGAACTTCGGGTCCCGCCTCGGGGTGGCCGCGCGCGTGTGGGATGCGGTGAGGAGGGGGCGCGGCTCCGGGCGCGGGCCCGCGGGAGGTCCAGACCCGGACTCTCCGTTTGCCATATGGAGCTATCCCGCGACAGTCTTTTTTTCTTTTCTTTTCTTTTTTTTCTCCTCTTATAGGCTCTGAGCCTGTGCAACTATTTCGAAAATCAAAATGTGGATTTCCGAGACAAGAAGGTGATCGAACTGGGTGCGGGGACCGGCATCGTGGGGATCTTGGCAGCGCTGCAGGGTGCGTGAGCTTCGTGGTCCCGAGAGGGGCGGGCGGGCGGGCTGGTGTGTGTGTGTGTGTGTGTATGTATGTATATGTGTGTGTGTGTGTGTGTGTGTGTGTGTGTGTGTGTGTGTGCAGGAGTGTGGAGAGATAGTCTCTTCCTGGATCCTCGGGAGAGGGGAATGGTTTGGGACCAGTGCACTCCACCCTCCACCCCAACCCGCCATACCTGTTTTGTGTGGAAGACAGCGTTCATTGACTGTCAGATGGTTGATTTGGGGGCAGGATAGAAAAGCCCGGCAGGTCTTAATAGAAGGGATTTTTCTACCTTTTACTTTTTTTTGTGATTTCATAGACAAGACTGTCGCTTAAAAACTCCTTAGGTTAATAGGATCTTAAATGGTCTTCTGGCAGGATGCATATTTGGGGATACCTTGTAGGGGAAGTAACCTGTTGGTATTAAACCTCATGAGTACTTTATGAGGGGTTTAAAGAGTTTTTTTTGTTTGTTTGTTTGTAGGTTTTTAAGGTTTTGATTGCTTGGGAGAAAGCTTAAGGGTTTCTGAGGGTTTAGGGTGTGTTTTGTGGGAAGTAGGGTTGGAATTAGGTACCACAGACTTGAAAAAGGAAAAGGTAAGGAAAACTTTGCTTCACTCTTGTCAAGAACCAGAAACTACAAAGGAGACAGTCCCTTAATTTATAATATGATAGGCAAAAGCTCACACCAAAAAACACTCATTTAAAAACATTTATGATGTCATCTCCCTTATTCAGCTGCCAAGTCAGAAATCTGACTGTCATCTTATCCCTTACTCTATTCCCTCAATCAGCCATTCCTATCGTTCATATGTCCTTAATGCCTACCCCGTTGTCCACTCTCCCACCCACCATCTTTGGCTCAAACGACGCCATTTCTTTCTTAGATTTTCATTAGAGGTTTTAGATGGGGAAGTTTGGCATGCCCAAACTTGATCTTGTGATCTTCCCCCACCAAACCTGTTTCTTCCTCAGACTTCTCCATCTCCGTGAATCAAACCACCATCTGCACAGTGGAAAACCTAGACAGCACCTTTGACACATCACTTTTTCTTACCCCCATGTCCATTATTCAAGTCCTATTGTTTTATCTCCTAAAAATCTTTTAAATCTTTTTATTTATTGGGTTAATAGGATCTTAAATGTCATGCTTCCCATTGACGCTGATAGCTCCCCAGTCCATGCCACCACCTTTACTTGCTTAGACTACCACAGTTAGTCAAACTGATCTTCCTGTTTCAACTCCTTGCTGCTGCCTACTGGTATACCTCTGCGTACTCCACCCAACAGTTAGAGTGATCTTTTCAGAATGTAACTGTTATTACCTCCTCTCCCCCTTTCCATCTTTCAATAGCTGCTTGTTGCTTTCAGAATAGGTCCAATATGTTTAAATAGCTCCAAGGTCCTATTTCCCTCTCTAGCCTCTTTCTGTGTCTCTCCCTTCCCTTCCTTAAGCCTTGTGCTACCTATTACCCTTCTGTCTGTTCCTTAAATCTACCCTTTTTCTTTCTTATTTTTAAAAAATATATTTTATTGATTTTTTTACAGAGAGAAAAGGAGAGGGATAGAGAGTTAGAAACATCAATGTCAGAGATATTGACCAGCCGCCTCCTGCACGCCCCCTACCGGGGATGTGCTCACAACCAGGATACATGCCCTTGACTGGAATCGAACCTGGGACCTTTCAGTCCGCAGGCCGATGCTCTATCCACTGAGCCAAACCGGTTCCAGCGATCCTTTTTCTTTTTAAAATTGATTTTATTCTTTTTTAAAAAATACTTTGCCTGATTTTCAGAGAAAGAGGAAGGGAGGGATCTTTTACCAGTAAAAATTGAGAGAGAGAGAGAGAGAGAAAGAGAGATATGTGAAGGGATAGAGAAACACTGATTTGCTGTTCCACTTAGCATCCAAGGGAAGGCCTCCTTGACACTGCCACCCAGGGTAGCTTAGGTTGATTTTTATTTTATTTATTTAATTAGTTATTTTTAATCTTTATTATTGAAAGTATTACACATGTCCCCCTTTTCTTCCATTGACCTTTCCCACCCCCCTTATTTTTATTTTTTAAAGAAATATATATTTTTAAAATATATTTTATTGATTTTTTACAGAGAAAAAGGGAGATAGAATCAGAAACATCATCTATGAGAAACGTCGATCAGCTGCCTCTTGCACGCCCCCTACTGGGGATGTGCAAGCAACCAAGGTACGTGCCCCTGACTGGAATCGAACCTGGGACCTTTCAGTCCGCAGGCCGATGCTCTATCCACTGATCCAAACCGGTTTCGGCAAAAATATTTTTATTGATTTCAGAGAAGAAGGGAGAGGGAGAGAGAGATAGAAGCAACAATGATGAGAGAATCATTGATCAGCTGCTTTGTGCATGTCCCTCACTGAAGACTGAGCATGTGCCCTGACTAGGAATCGAGCCATGAACTCCTGGTTCATACGTCAATGCTCAACCACTGAGCAATACAGGCTGGGTCATTGGTTGATTAAAAAATTTTTTTCTTATTTATTGATTTGAGAGAGAGAGAGAAACATCGTCTTGCTGTTCCATCCATTTATCCATTCACTGGTTGATTCTTGTATGTGCTGTGACCTGCAACCTTGGCATATCAGGATGATGCTCTAACCAACTGAACGACCAGGCCAGGGCCTCAAGTCTGTCTTGATGTTTCCTTCCTTGGAGCCTTCACACAGGCTATGCTCTGTGCTTTAAATCCTTGTGCCAGCTGGTTCCTGCATACACATCCTTTAGTACTCGGCACAAACAGCCTTCCAAGGGAAGGCCTCCTTGACACTGCTAGCCAGGCTAGCTTAGGTTTTCCTAGTGTATACACACATTTGCTGACTGGTTAGTAAATTTGTTACTAACCTCAGGTGCAACCTTAATTGCTACCCAGCTAGCCTATTGCGCCTCCCTCTCCACTTATTCACCTCTCCTAAACATCTGATTCTTACCTTCTTGCCCTTCAAATCCCCAAATGCTTCCTCCCCTATCTTCACTCTCAGCTGATGACTTTGTTTCCTATCTCTTCTGGTTGCTTCTATTTCCTCATAGAAAAAGTCCACGTGATCTACTCACCTCACTGCATCTGATTCTGTAGGTGCTACCTTCTCTCCTGTTGTGTGTGTACCATGAATGAATGTTACGCTCTCCACTTGTCAGGAGACATCAAACCTCATCTATTCCAAGATATTGTTCCAGTAAACACTGCTCCATCCTCATCTCTCAAGAATTATCATATTTTCCTGCTCTGGTTTATTCTGTGTGTGTATATAATGTACAAAATATATTTTAATTTCTCCTATTTCAGAAAAAAAACGCTAGACTCTACATATCCTTCCAGGTACTACCCCATTTCTCTCCTATAACAAAATTCCTCAAGACTTAATATTCCCTGTCTGTAGTTCCCCTCTTCCTATTATTTCCTCAATCCATTTTGATACACCCCCTCCATGCCCCATCCATTCCAGCTGCTCTAGTCAAGCTGTGAGCTTCATTCCCAACTCCATGCAGTTAAACACAGGGTCAGTTAGGAGCCCACCTTTCTTAACTTTGCAGCATTTGACTTTTCCTCCTTGAAGCACTTCCTTTGGTCTCCAGGGCACCACTCTTCTAGTTTCTGCCCACCTCACTGGTATTCTTTTCCATTTTCATGTGTTGGTTCCTTTTCCACTGATAACTTGAGTGTCCCTGGCCGGGCTCAGGAGAAGTGCTATGAGGCCTTCTCTGTTCTGTCTGCACTCACTCCCCAGCAAGCCTATCATGTCATGGCTTTAAATATCCTTTCTATGCTGATGACTCTCTGGCCCATTTCTACCTTCAGACTTGTTTGTGTAACCCCCTCTCCTGGGGAATCATGTGCTTGTCTGGTGGACATCTTAAATTTAATGTGTCGTCCAGAGACAGACTCATGATCACCTTGCCCAATCCTGCTCCTGCAAGCTGCTTCCTCATCTAAATGAATGGCAATTCAGTCTTCTAGTTGGTCAGGCTGAACATCTTAGTGCCAGGCTCAATTTCTCTCTCTCTCTCTCTCTCTCTCTCTCTCTCTCTCTCTCTCTCTCTCTCTTTCTCTCTCTCTCTCTCTTTCGTATTTCATATCTTATCTGTCAGCTAATTCTGTTGACTACCTTTAAAATATATTCAGGATCCGACTACTTGTTAGACATTGCTACTGCCCTGGTTCAAACCATGATCATCATTGCTTCTGACCTTGCCCCTCTGCCATCTTTTCTCACCCCAGCAGCCAGAGTAATCCTTTAAAAACATAACTCCGTGTATTTCCTTCTTCCATTTAAAATTATCCAGTAGCCTCCTATCTCAGCCAAATTTCTTAGTCTCCTGAAAAGGCCCTGTTTAGAATCCAGCCCCCACTTTTATCTCCCTCACTTACTCTGCTGCAGCCACTGGCCTTTCTGCTACTCCTCAGGTCTGCCTAGCACCTATCTCAAGGTTTTTACACTCTGTGTTCCCTCATCGGTACATTTTAGCCTGAGAGATCCATGTGGTTTGCTCCATCACTTCCATCTTTCTTTGCCCAAATGCATCTCTTCAATAAGACTGTCCCTAACCATCCCATTTAAAATGACATTCCCTGCCGAGACCGGTTTGGCTCAGTGGATAGAGCGTCGGCCTGCGGACTGAGGGGTCCCAGGTTCGATTCCGGTCGGGGGCATGTACCTTGCTTGCGGGCACATCTCCAGTGTGGGGCATGCAGGAGGCGGCTGATCGATGTCTCTCTCTCATCAATGTTTCTCCCTTCCTCTCTAAAAAATCAATAAAATATATTTTTAAAAAAATGACATTCCCTGCCTGTCCCTCAAGCAGTTCTTATTCTCCTTCCCTGCTTGATGCGTCCTTCACCAGAGCACTTATTACATCTCATGTGCAGTGTATTTTATGTTTTGTTTGTTATCTATTTCTTGCCACTAAACTGTAATCCCATGAGCAGTGGGATTCTCGAGTGGTTTACTGCTGTGTTCTCAGCACCTGGCATATAGGCACATAATAAATATAAATGAATGAAAGAATTCTTCAGACTTGCTGTTTCTATAATGGTCATCACGATTATGATTAAAGAGTTTTGCAGTGCTTAGTGTGTATCTACCTGTAGGAAGACTGAGGTTTTGTCTTGCTCACCACTGTATTCCCAGAACTTAGATGCTCAATACATATATTTATTGCATGAATGAAGCTTTCTGAGATGCTAGTTTGATTATCTGCACCCCCTTCTTCTATATTTAAACTTATTGCACTACCCTAGCTGGTTTGGCTCAGTGGATAGAGCCTTGGCCTGCAGACTGAAGGGTCCTGAGTTCGATTCCGGTCAAGGGCACATGCCTGGGTTGCAGGCTAGATCTTCAGTAGGGGGCATGCAGGAGGCAGCTGATCAGTGATTTTCTCTTATCATTGATGTTTATCTCTCTCTCCATCTCCCTCCCTTTCTGAAATTAATAGAAATATATATTTTAAAAAGCCTATTGCCCTTAGGATCAAGCCTGAATCTCCTTAGCATGTCATCAGTTTTCTCTTTACTCTCATGTCTTGACATTTTTCTCCTCCCTTCCACATTATCTAAGCTCCAGCCTTCTTTGAATACTCCATGCTCCCACTGCCAGGCCTTTGTACTCTCAGTTCTCTGCTTGGAAAGCTCCACCTGACTTGTCCTTTAAAGGCTCACTGAGGGCACGTCTTCTTGGAAGCTTTCCAGACCTCTGAAGCTGTCTGAGTCAGTGGGGGGTGGGTGCATAGCCCAACTCCAGCTTAGTGCTGTCCAGGCTTCTGCTGACATATGATTGTTGTGTTTTGAGCAGAGAGGTTGAAGATTAGCTCAGAGAGAATGTTGATGTTGTAGAATGTAGAGTAATGAGAATAGCAGTGGGTAAGTTGGAAATTAGTGCAACTAAAGCCAAAGGATGGACTTCGACTGTCAACACATTTGTCCTCCAGGCTCTGAGGCCTCTGGACCTTCTGGGCAGGAGCCGAGACCCCTTTGTTGGTCCCTCTGACTTTCATTTCTCTTCCCTCTCTCTCCCAGGGGGGGATGTTACCATCACTGACCTGCCCCTGGCCCTAGAACAGATCCAGGGCAACGTCCAGGCCAACGTGCCAGCTGGAGCCCGGGCCCAGGTCCGCGCT
>PVJN01038773.1:0-20160 GCA_004026805.1 Lasiurus borealis
AAAAAAAAGAAAAGAAAAAAAATTAGATGCTCCTTTACTTCCACTATTATTCTGTGTGTCCTCCACTGGGTGGCAGTGTTTCAGAATTGATATCTGAGACAAAGCAGGGAACCTCTCCAGGCTGTGCTCAGATCCTGCTTCTCTCTGGTTCTCCAAGCCAGTCCGTGGGGGTTTTGTAGCCGGGACACTGCAATAACACCCAGGCTGTCCCTCCGCCCCAGAAAGAAAGAAGAAGAAGAGAAAAAAAAAAAGAGGAGTCGTTCTCCAGAGCTCTCCTCCGTCAACAGCTCAGAGGGCTTGCCTCCACACTTAGGGATCACGCCCTGCCCACCTCTGGGAGCCTCTCCAGTGGCAGCTTTCCCGCAGCCAGGCTCCCAAGGCGTACGCGTCTCTGTTGTGCGGGGTTAGGAGACCTCACCCCGACCTGGGCGAAATCTGACCCTTCCTCAAGATGCGCGGATCTCCGATTCCGCCGCCCGCGCGTCCGCGCTGCCTGGAAAGCTGTGCTCTGTGTCCCTGGCTGCTCGGGGTGCCTCCGTCAGCCGCAGCTTTCAGATCTCCCTTTTATCCCAGGTGTAGTCTGACCTCACCGTGTGCTCCGTGGATCTCTGAGTCCGCTGCGTGTCTGTGGATCTCTGAGTCCGCTGCGTGTCCGTGCTGATTGGAGAGCGGAGCTCTGGGTCCCCGGGTCCCCAGCTGTTTGATGGGTGCACAGCTGCCGGCTTCAGATGGCTGCAGACATCCACCTCCCTCTGAAGGATGGTGCGGTCTCCGCGCTCCTGCCGGGGGCTCGGGCAGGCAAAAACCCTTTGCAGTGGGGCTGCCCGGCTGGGAGAGCCCCGTCCAGCAGTTCCCCGCCTTCTCCTGGAGGATAACTGGCTCCCAACTTGCCTCCAATCACTCCAAGTGCGACTCCCAGCCGCTCTCTCTCCCTCTGCCCAGCGACAAAGCTCCAGGTGCGTCTGTTTACTCCGCCGCCATTTTTCCAACTCGACTCCTGAATCTTTCTAACAGATCACAAAGAATATAACCTTTTCTTTTCCACAAAGAACATAAAATGTAATTCAAAAAAGAAAACAATGATCTTAAATGTTGACCTCAGGTGAAATAGCTCAGAAAGAAAGGAAGAAATGAGAAAGCACCATTAAAATGTTAAATATAATATAACTTAATAGTCATACACATACACACTCACAGTTTCTAAATATTAGCAGTCTAGGGTACATTTCTACTTTGTCTGTCAAGGAAAGGAGAGGAGAGCGGCGGGGGTTTGGGGGTGGGAAAGAGGGAGAAAGTGAAAAACTACTGTGAGATACTACATGATTCCTACTTTAAAGTGAATGTCAGATTGCTGCAAAACTAGTTCCTAAAAATCTGATACTACAAAACTGCCATTTCATCCTAATTGAGCTTTCAGGATAACAGAAAATTTTCAATCTGATTTCTATTTTATATATTTAGTTTTCCTCTGCATTTTTAATGTGTGGAGATATCGTGAAATTAATAAGATAAACAATATCAATGTCTGTGGTCAAACTACTAACCAATTAGAAGGACAAAGTAGAAATGTACTCTAGACTGCTAATAATTTAAACCAATTACAGTGGTACCTCGAGATATGAATGCCCTAACATACGAGATTTTTGAGATACGAGCCGTCGAGCGAGCGATTTTTTGCTATGAAATACGAGCAACATTTGAGATATGAGTAATCGCGTGGATCGGCCATCTGCACACAACCCACCGGTTTACTGTGACTCGAGGGTCTCATAGTTTCCCATGCCTCAGTCAGTGTGCTTGTTTACCTCGTTGACGAAGCATCTTTTGTGCATTTACATACTTTATCACATTTCTTTTTATAACCATAGGTCCGAAGAAAGTGAGTGGAAAGGTCAGTGCTCAGAAGAGGATGATGTCTATTGAATTAAAGCTTGAAATCAAAAAATATGAGCAAGGTGTGCGAGTGGCTGACTTGGCAAGGCAATATGGGTGTAATACTTCAACGATATGCACTGTGCTTAAACAGAAGGAGTCGATAAAGGGTATAATGCCAGCTAAGGGTGTTACAATAATTTCTAAGCTCTGTAGCTCTCTCCATGAAAAGATGGAGAATCTACTGATGGTGTGGGTGACAGAGAAGCAGCTTAAAGGAGATACATTAACACAGGGCATCATATGCGAGAAGGCGCAAGCAATTTACGTAATTTGCAGGAGCAGACCCCACACACTTCCACGGATGAAGCATCAAAAGACTCATTTAAAGCCAGTGGAGGCTGGTTTGATAACTTCAGGAAAAGGTCCGGCATTCACTCCATCGTCAGGCATGGTGAGGCAGCAAGTTCGGATGTGAAGGTAGCTGAGGATTACCTCAAAACTTTTTCCGAACTGATAGAAGCCAAAGGATATATCCCCCAGAAAGTCTTCAACTGTGAGGATACAGGGCTTTTCTGGAAGAAGATGCCGAATAGGACTTATATAATGGCAGAGGAGAAGGGGATGCCAGGCCACAAACCCATCAAGGATAGGCTAACTCTCGCACTGTGCGCCAATGCGAGTGGCAACTGCAAGATCAAGGCTCTGCTCCTATACCATTCAGAAAACCCCAGAGTCTTTAAGTCACATAAGATTTTAAAAGATAAACTGCAAGTTATGTGCAGGGCAAACCTAAAGGCATGGGTCACCAGGCAGTTCTTTGTGGAGTGGGTAAACCTGGTTTTCAGCCCTTCTATTAAGAAATATCTACAGGAAAACAACCTAACCATGCAAGCCCTCCTCGTCCTCGACAATGCTCCAGCTCACCCACCGAACCTCGAAGATGAACTCCTCGAAGAGTTCAAGTTTAAAAAGGTTGTTTACCTACCTCCAAACACCACTCCTATCCTGCAGCCCATGGATCAGGAGGTGATTTCTAATTTTAACAAGCTGTACATCAAGCACCTGTTCCAGCACTGTTTTGAGGTGAGGGAGAACACAAACCTCACCCTTCGAGAGTTCTGGAAGAACCACTTTAGCATCGTGATATGCCTCAGAATTATTGATCAGGCCTGGCTGGGTGTTACAATGAGGACTTTGACCTCTGCTTGGAAGAAGCTGTGGCCTGAGGCCGTAGCTGAAAGGACCTTTGAAGGATTTGAACCCGAGGTGCCAGTGGAGGAGGAGATAGTGTCTCTGGGAAAATCCATGGGCCTGGAGGTGGATGAGAGAGACGTGAATGAGCTCATCCAGGAGCACTCTCTGGAACTCACCACGGAGGATTTACAAGAGTCACAATCTCAGCAACATGCGGAGATTCTCCAAGAAATTGGTTTCGAGGAGGAGCCAGAGGTGGAGGAGATCTCTACAAGTGAGATAAAGGAGATCTTAGGAATGTGGGAGAGGGTGTCACACTTTATGGGAAAGAAACACCGCGAAAAAGTTGCTACTGGTTGTGCATCGGAGCTGTTCAATGAAACTTGCCTCACCCATTTCAGAAACATTCTGAAAGGGAGGAAGAGGCAAACCTCGTTGGACACGATTTTTTTTTTAAATCGGCCAAAAATGCAAAGACCAGTAGCAATTAAGTTCAGTGAAGATTAGTTAAGTTACATTCAGTTTAGGGATAAAGTGTAGCGTTAAGAGTGTAACGAGTAGGTAAATACACTTTATAAAACCAGTTTATTCCTTTACATTCTCTTTTATTATGTTTTTATACAATATTTGTCATTTATAAATACATTTTTCTTATTCAAAAACAAGTAATAAGAACAATGGTGGTGGCATTTTGGGGGCTGGAATGGATTAATGGCATTTCAATTGATTTCAATGGGGAAATTTGCTTTGAGATATGAGCAACTTGATATACGAGCAAGGGTACGGAATGAATTAAACTCATATCTCGAGGTACCACTGTACTGTTTAAATTATAGGATGAATGTTTAAGTTACCTTTTCCATGTATTCCTGACTACCAGAAATTATCAGCCTGTGAGCCTATTTCTTCTCCCATTAGATTTTATGCGAGCTACTAATTTATCTATGAAGATTGCTAGCATGTTTTGAAGTTATATAATCAACCCTGCACTAGTGGATGATGCTTGGAAATATAGATCTTGAATTTATTTTTAATAAATTATAAAGTTCAGTGGGAGAAGTGAAGATTACATTCAGCCTTGCTGAGTACCATATGCCATTGATTAGGCTCTAGCCACAAATTGAGCCAGGTTCTCTCACCGCATAAATCCATGGATTTTTCTACAGCAAGCAAGGACACTGAGAATAATTGAATTGGTAATTCTTTTCAAATATATCCTTCTTAGAATCTTAATACTAGAGGCCAGGTGCACGAAATTTATGCACAAGAGCGGAGGAGGGGGTGTTCCTCAAACCAGCCTCCACCTTCTCCAATCTGAGACCCCTAGAGGAATGTCAGACTGACCAGTAGAATCAGGCCTAATCTGGCAGTCAGACATCCCTCTTACAATCCAGGACTGTTGGCTCCCAACTGCTCACCTATCCGCCTTTCTGATTGCCTCTAACTGCTTCTGCCTGCCAGCCTGATCACTCCCTAACCACTCCCCTGCCAGCCTGATTGATGCCTAACTGCTCCCCCTGCCATCCTGGTCACCTCTAACTGTCCTCCCCTGCTTAACTGGTCAACTCTAACTGCCCTCCCTGCAGGCTTTATTGCCCCCAACTGCTCTCCCTTACAGGCCTGGTCCCTCCCAACTGCCCTCTCCTGCTGGTTTGATTGCCCTCAACTGCCTTCCCTTGCAGGTCTGGTCCCTCCCAACTGCCCTCCCCTGCTGGCCATCTTGTGGTGGTCATCTTTTGTCCACATGAGGGCAGCCATATTTGACCACATGGGGCAGCCATCTTTGACCACATGGGGGCAGCCATCTTGGGTGTTGGAGTGATGTTCAATTTGCATATTACTCTTTAATTAGATAGGATCTGTCACTAACATCTTTCTTGTGAACTTTTCCCCCTGCTTTCTCACACTTTCTCTCACCCACATTCCTCCTGTCCAAACAGCCTTCATAGAATAAAGAGGACTTAAAATTGTAGTTTAAAGGATGGAGAAAAGCACAATACTATGCCTCATTGAGGACACTGGGGAACCATAGTATCAATGTGAATCAGCCTCAGTCAGAAGCTCTTCCAGGATTTCTGCACAGAACTGGGTTAGAACAGGCCCGGGGAAAAGGACTGGAAAGCTTACATTAAGGCAGCATTTACATAGTGATTAATTATTGATTTGTGCAGGCTCCTGACTGATGCTGATAGAGATTTTAAGATTCTCCCAATCCTCAGACCACCCCTCTTGCTATCACTATCTTCCCAGATGGAAGCATCGCATGCCAGTGAGTATCTGTGGCAAAGATGGCCAAATGACAGAGTGAAAGCCTAGAGGAGGTCAGGGCCTGTATTAGACAGCAATGAACAAGCCAATTGAGAAAGTGGGGGGATTACAATTAGAACTGTGATTGGTGTCTCCATAGAAAAGCCCAGGACAGGGTGAGTATATAAGAAAACCTAACCTGGGTTAGGAAGTCAGGGTAGAATTTTCTAAGAAAGTGTAGACCTAAGCAGTTTTAATTTAGCTGTATATTATCCATGTTAACCAAATGCAAATGAGTCAATTCATTGATTCAACCAACTTTTCTCAGACCCCTACTATGTGTGCTGGGGATTTAGCAATAAGTTAAACAGACAAAAATCCCTGACTCTATGCAATTTAAATTCTGAACTAAATGACAAAGAAATTAATCAAGGGGGTATGGGTTTAGTGCTCATGGTTAATGAAACAGATAATGAGGATGAGGCAGATACATTCTGTGAGATAGTTTGCAGCAGTTGGAAACAATTAAAATGGTTTATTGAAACGTGGATAGATTTCTTAAAAGACAGTATTGAGTACAAAGAGTTAGTTATAAATGAGCTCTAAGACATCATACCAGCAACGTAAATCAAAAACCCTTTCTACATGAAACAACATTGTCCATATTGTTATAGAGAACCATAATAAATCAAGCAATGTTTGGAGAGTTTGGAGTCACACTTTACTCACCAGTAGGCTTGGAGAAAATGAATTCAAATTCTAAACAAGGCTACAAGCAGGACTTCCTTTTTTATTAAAGAGCCAGCCCTATGTGCACTTAGTGGTTCTCGCTGCTGGCCTTGAAAACAACACAGTTCTATCCAATTAAAAATGTACCTGGCATGGCATTGAGAGTATGGGAATATCTAGTCTCTGGCCTACTAGGTCAGCCAGTTAAGTTTATCTTCCTCATTATTCAAGCAGGCTAGAAAGCAAGGTTATTTTTTTAGAATAAGAGTCCGTCTTAAAAAAAAAAAAAAAAAAACAGCAGAGAATTTCCAACAATAGTTTTACAAAATAGGGGTTAGCCTTCTTATCCCTCCCCCATCCCCCTACCCCTTATCCCACAAGCTTTTTAGTCTTGTGGTACAATAACCATAGGATGTTACAGTGAACAGGGGTGAAGAAACTGTTATTACTTCCTGCTGAAAAGGGATGACATCCAAGCAGTCAACATCCTATTTCTTCCTCATGGAGAGGTTTGTAGGGAATTCTTCTGGCTTGTAAGGCCATTTGAAGTTTAAAGACATCATATGGGATGAGATAAAGTGACTTAACAGATTTAGAAGACATGATCCTAGGGTTATGGCTATGAGTAGCATTAACTGTGGTCCAGTCAATGGAAGTAGCCATTTTCAGATTTCCCCCAAGCATCACAGGTCTCAGATAACTCCTTATTTTTTTAAGCTCAATCAGCTATTTTCTTGGCCCCATATCCTACAATATCAGACTGGTTAGCATAAAAATAGCATTCTTCCTCAAGGAACAGGCACAGCCCCTCCCTTTTCTCCACTGTAAGAAGGTCTAGTCCCCTTTGATTTGAGAGTAACGGCTGCCAGTGAGTCAATCTGATCCTGTACTGCAACAATACTTTGAGCTGTTTCTTCTAAACTGTCAGCAAGGTCTTTGGGTAGGCTCTGATAGTAGGAGAGGGAAGTTTCCAGTCCTCCTATCCCCCTGTTGAAATGCCAAGTGTTATAAGGAGAAGGATTAGCTAGACTGCTCTTTTAAGAGGGAGAGGGTGAGATTAAGTGTTTGGAAGAGAGGGTGAGGATCAGGAGGCTCTCAAGAGGCAGAGTGTAGACCTGAGAGGGGTCCAGATTAAGAGAGTTCAGTAACAGTAAAAGAATTAGCCTTAGCTTTATCTTGTTCCTTTGCTTTGTAGGAAGTAGAAATTTATGGTGCTTCTATGTTCCAGTAAGGGCAGAAGAGTTCTTCTTGGACTAGCCTTGGGTTTTGGTGGCACTCATAAAAAGACAAAATGAGAATTACTAGAAAGATTAAAAACAATGATTATCCAGAATACCAGAACATTTTGCCTTTAAGAGAAGTTAAGAAAGAAAGATTAGTGTAAGGAAGAATTCAGCAGGGCATTTCTGAATTCCTTGGAGCAGGTTGATCAGCCAGGTTCGTTGTCTTCTTAAAAGTGATCCGAAGGGGGTGTTTCTGGTCAGAGGTTACCTTCTACTCAGGCTGGGCATCACTTGGCTGGTGAGCTGCCTTCACCTGGGAGTGGTGAATCCAGTTGTTCAGTCCTCCAACCTTGGTTAGTATGACTGGATACAGTCCCTTTCAAATTGGCTTAAGGGGCTCTTTTTTCCAGTCTTTTACACAAACCTGGTCTCCAGGTTTATAAGGATGTACAGCTGTTCTTAGAGAGATGGGTAGTCAGTCAGTAACCCATCTGTGTACCTCAAAGACAGTTTTTTCAAGTCCTTGTAGTTGCTTCTGGATTTCTAAGTTTCCTATTTCCCCCAAATCTCCCTTCGGCTGAATTAAGGGAAGGAGTCTAACATATAGAATTTCAAAGGGAGAGAAACCTACCCTGACTCTCGGGGCATAGCATACTCGCAGGAGTACAAGAGGCAAGATATCTTCTGTCCAGGGTAAGATTGCCTCTTGGCATAGCTTTAGAGTCCAGTTCATGTGCTCTACTTTCCCTGAACTCTGAGGCCTCTAAGCTGTATGAAGGTTCCAGATAATTCCTAAAGCCTTAGTTATCTGTTGTACTATTTCTGCTACAAAGGCTGGGCCATTATCAGACCCTATGATCAGAGGCATTCCACACTGTGGAATTATGTTATTTAGCAATGCCTTAGGGACTTCTCTTGCCTTTTCTGTGCGAGTGGGATACGCCTCGACCCAACCTAAAAAAGTGCAAACGAAAACTAGTAGGTATTTATTTCCTCTGTTAGTCCCTACTTCTGTAAAGTCTACTTCTAAATCCTCAAAGGGAGTTTGTCTGCAGCACTGAACTCCTATCTGTCCCACAGGACCCTGTTTGGCATT
Organism: Lasiurus borealis; assembly: GCA_004026805.1. Taxonomy (NCBI): domain Eukaryota; kingdom Metazoa; phylum Chordata; class Mammalia; order Chiroptera; family Vespertilionidae; genus Lasiurus; species Lasiurus borealis. The sequence goes on from PVJN01038773.1 coordinate 8,365, forward strand.
GTTCTGCACACAGAGGAGGCAATGCTGAGAAACTGAGGCACACAAGGAAGAAAGATGGGCAATTAGGTAGTATCTGCCTAACAAAGCTTCTAGGGCAGTCTTCCCTAAATGAGTAAGTTCATGTTGCTTGAGGAATACCTGATGGGCTAATTGTTCTGGGACATAGACCCTATGATCTGGGAGTATCCACCAGCCTTCCTTTGTTCTCTTGCCCCTTCTCATGGAGCCCATTCCTCCTCCTGCAGTGTGTACTTTGGAGGTTCAGGTAATTCGGGGGCCAACATGATCCGTGCCGGTGCTGCTTGTCCTTTGGCAGCCTGCTTTGCTGCGGCATCAGCACACTGGTTTCCTCCTGACACTGAGTTTTCCCTTTCTGATGACCTTTGCAATGAATGACAGCTATTTCTTTAGGCTCCCAAACTGCTTCTAGTAACTTTAAAATCTCATTTTGATTTTTTATTCCTTTTCCTCCCTCTGTCAGAAGCCCTCTTTCCTTGTATATAGCCCCATGAATATGTAGGGTAGCAAAGGCATAGCGTGAATCAGTATAGACGTTGGCATGCTTAGCCTTACTGAGTTCTAAGGCTCTGGCAAGGGCCCAAAGTTCTGCCCTCTGTGCTGGCCATCCTTCAGGCAGGGCCTGTGCTTCAATTGTCTCAAAGTCTGATACCACTGCATACCTGGCTGTCTTTTTCCTTCTTTTAAGAAGCTACTGCCATCTGTGAACAATATTAAGTCCGGATTCTTTTGGGGTTTATCTGTTAGATCTGGCTGGCTAGAGTAAACCTCCTCTTGGACTTCCAAGCAATCATGCTCAGGGCCCACCTCAGCAATGAATAGACAGGTGACAGAATTAAGAGTTCTCATGTATGAAGAGATTAATGTCTCATGTGACATTTGATAGCCCTAGTGCTGGGGCCTCAGTGAGCTTTGCCCACAAATCCTGTACTGCGCAGTAGTCAGTAGTCTCAGGCTTTTTGACAGGCAAGAGGGGAGTATGCCATGGTGATTGACAATTGTTAAGAAGTCTCCACTGAAGTAGCCGATCTAAGTGGAACTGAATTTCTAGGCATGTTTCCCATGGAATTGGATATTGGTGGATTTTGATAGGCTGTGCCTCTGGCTTTAAGTCAATTAGTATCAGGGCATGGTCTTTGGCCAGGCCAGGGGAATTTCCTTCTGCCCAAACCAGCAGAAATTCTTCCTCTAATTCAGGCCCTAAAGGTGAGGCCTTTGACTGAGGGGCACTGCTAAGGACAGGATCATTGGAGAAGTCTCCTCACTTAAGCGAAGCTGTGCTGAGCCATTTGGAACAAAAGTAATTTCTGCCCCCATTTTGGCTAAAAGGTCTCTACCCATCAGAGGTATTGGACAGTCTGGCAAATGCAGGAATTCATGAATTACTAGGTGCCACCAAGTTGGCATCGGCAAGTCCAGTAGAATTGTCTATGGGTCTGGTCCCCAGTAGCTCCAATAATGGTGACCTTCTTTCCTGAGAGAGGTGCTACTTTCTGTGTGACTACTGAGTGCTCCTGTATCAGCCATAAAGTCCAGTCTCCTCTCCCAATTTTCATTCTGATCACAGGCTCATGAGGGCCCACTGAAAAGAGCCCAGTCTGTCCTAGTCAAAGTCAGCTGCTGCCAGCAGCATCAGGTGGTTCTGATTGATAGCGACTGAGTGGAAAATAGGCACACTGGTCTTGTCTCAAGATTGCTCTTCCTTTCCCTCCTGATCTGTCTTCTTGCTTCCTTTCTCGGGCTATCTGGGGGCCCAAACCACTGAAAGCTGCTGCTATTACATTGGCCCTTCTTTGTATTCTCTTTTCTTTCTCCTTTTTTGCTTCCCTGTCTCGGTTGATGAAAACCTTGTTTGGTATCTCTAGCAGTTCACTAGCATTTTTTCCTGCAAACCCTTCCAGCTTCTGTAATTTTCTCCTCATATCAGGCTGGGTTTGGCCTACAAGAGCAGCATTTACCGTGGTTTGAGTGTCCAGGGCCTCAGGATTAAAGGGAGTGTATATCCTGTATGCCTCACACAGTCTCTCATAGAAAGCTGCTGGACTTTCTTCAAGCTTCTGGAAAACCTCAGAGATTTTAGCCATATTGGTGGGCTTCTTGACTCTGGCCCTGACCCCTGGAGGAAAGCGAGCCAGTATCTTTCCAGCCTGGTCTTTCCATCTTCTGAGTTCGGGGACCAATTAGATTCCTCATCTGGGAGGGTCTGCCTTGCCCATCTGTCTGTGTCTAATGTCCCTGACAGGTCCTGGGTCTGGAGCCACTTCTGAGCCTCTGTCATTACTCTCATTGCTCCTCAGTGTTAAAGAATTCAAAAAGGAGCTACTTGCAGTCCACCCAGGTGGGCTTCTGGGTCTTGAAGATCATTTTAGGAGATATACCATGGCCTGAGGTTTTTCAGAATAAGCTGGGGTGTGTTGCTTCCAATTCAGAATGTCACTTGTGATAAAGGGCTGATAATAATAGATGGGTCTTTCTTCCTGCAAGGTCCCATCTTCACCAAGTACTTGGGCACCCCGAATCTCTCTGAGAGGCATCTAACATGCCAGCTGTTGTTTGGGTCTTAATTGGCTGAATGCAAGTGCTGCTAACCCATCTCTGGAGAGCCTGGTTGAGGGAAGATGGTGGGAGGTGTTGTTTCCAGACTTTCCAGGCCTTCCAGTTTAGCAAGGCAGGGGCACTTGGTGCTGCCTGTGGCTCATATGGAGGTGGTAACACTGGTGGGACTTCCTGGTGTCGGGGTGGAGGGATCCTGTAGAATAGGGGTTGAACTTCCTTCTGAGGGATCTGCTTCTCTTTTTCTGCCTTCTTTTCCTTAGCCTGCACCTGTCTTGCCTGTCTCTTTACTCCTACTACTAAAAATTTACTCTGTCCCTTCTTTTATTTACTTATTTAAAATATATTTTATTATTTTAGAGAGAGGAAGGGAGACAGATAGTTAGAAACATCGATGAGAGAGAGAGACATCAATCAGCCGCCTCCTGCACACCTCCTACTGGGGATGTGCCTGCAACCAAGATACATGCCCTTGATCGGAATTAAAACTGGGACCCTTCAGTCCACAGGCTGATGCTCTATCCACTGAGCCAAACCAATTTCGGCACTTTGTCCCTTCTCACACATGTAGAACCGGAGCCAAGGCGGCAAGGTTTGATCAACTCCTAACCAGCTGTCTATGTAGGGAAACTGATATGGGTGTCCAGGTTCTCCTGTAACTACATTCAGGACCACCCTGACCAATCCTTCATCTAAAGAGCCTTCCTAGGGCCAGCCAACCCCAAAGGCTGGCCATTTCACTTCCCAGAATTTCCTCAGTGTTTCAGAATTCATTTTAATTCCATGATCTCCATCAAATCCCTTTTTAAAATTGTTCAATATGCAATTGAGAACAGTGGGTTTACGTGTCCCGACCCCATGATGATCAGTGGCACAAGACAGATAAGGGAGGGGGTGACCTGTTTTCATAGATCCTCACTCAGATGCCCACCTGACCTCGTCCCTTGGGAGCTTAGATTCGTCTTAGCTAAGGTGCACCCATAGAAACCCAGAGCCTGGTCACCTCCATGTGGGAGTGAGTCACTGTTATGCCATATGACAAATCACAGAACCGCAGGTTGGGGCCCACTCGAACTCCATAACCAAAGTCATGGAGCCACAAAAAGGAGAGGAGAGGGCAAGCCCTCTCCCTCCACACTCACACACTTTCACAAGAGTTTTAACAACAATCTACCCAATTCTTGATTCCTGATTGATTTGCCTGACGAAGCTGTATGGCTTCCAGGGAGGTGATCAAGCTCCCCCTTCCACTCACTTGGAATGGGCTGAACTGATGGGGCCCTTACCTTACTGATTCTGTAACAGGTTCAGAAGTATCCATCCACTCTCTCCAGATGCTGGCCAGATCCTAAGCTGAGGTTCAGGAGCACCTAGAGTCCTCCAGTTTAATTCTGCTAATTTAGCAGAGTGGCGCCTCCCGAAGTCCTGTCTAGCGCCTCCAGGCCCCAAACCCGGTCCACTCACCAGAAGCTAAAAAACCAAGCAGGGGTTGGTTTTCCCAGTCAGGGAACCAATAATGTTACAAAGAACCGGAATAAATCAAGAAATGCTTGGAGAGTTTGGAGTCACACTTTACTCACCAGTGGGCTTGGAGAAAATGAATTCAAATTCTAAGCAAGGCTACAAGCAGAACTTCCCTTTTTATTAAAGAGCCAGCCCTAGGTGCGCTTAGTGGTTATCTTGCTGCTGGCCTTGAAAACAACACAGTTCTATCCAATTGAAAATGGCATTGGGATTAAGAGCATATCCAATCTCTGGCCTACAAGTCAGACAACTAAATTTATCTTCCTCATTATTCAAGCAGGCTAAAACAGGCTAGAAAGCAAAGTTATTTTTTTAGATAAGAGGCCATCTTAAAAAAATAAAATAAAAAAACAGCAAAGAATTCCAAATAGTAATTTTACAAAATAGGGGTTAGTCTTCTCAATATTGTATATATCCACCTGCTAGAGTGGGTGCCTATGAGAGGAGGTGGCAGAAAGAGAGTCAAGGATAATGCGGGAAGCAACAATAAACCAAACAAAAAGTCGTTTTTGTAAAAATTAATAGTATGCCATAGCCGGTTTGGCTCAATGGATAGAGCATCAGCCTATGGACTGAAAGGTCCCAGGTTCAATTCCAGTCAAGGTTACATACGTTGGTTGCGGGCACAGCCTCAGTGGGAGGTGTACAGAAGGCAGCTGATTAATGTTTCTCTCGCATCAACGTTTCTAACTCTCTATCCCTCTCCTTTCCTCTCTGTAAAAAATCAATAAAATATACTTTAAAAAAATTTGATAGTAAATGTCTCCTAAGAAATTTGGAATAAAATTACATTGATTCTTTTAATTCAACATTCTAAACACAACACGAAAAAAAAGAGAGAGAAGAAATATCATTGTTTTCTATTTCATATCATATCTTCGCTTTAGTTATTTTGTAATAAATATACTTATAAAATATACAATAATGTAACCACATATTTTTTCATTTTGTCTTTTACAAAATGTGAGAAACAGGCCAAAAATTAAATTCAAATCACAATTGCAAAGAGCAGGTCTTTCAGGTTCCTTGCAGATAAAATAGAGGCATACAAACTGAGTAAACTTCTTAGAAGTGGACATTAATTATTACACTGTGTTTGTTATACACAAATCACATTCCAAAGTGATAAGTTATTGCTCCTTCATCTACAAAGTGACACGGTTATTCCTAAGGAGAATGGAGATCTATTATCTAAATTATTCAAAAGATGTAAGCTGACAGTCTTAATTAGCTGGATCTTTCATAAAAATTCTATTTTGTGGGCCTCTCTAAATAAAGATACTTTGAGCATGCATTTTTACATGATTGCTCTGTTTATCTGTTTATTGTGAACAGGAGTAGAATTCAGCTACAGTTTTCTGGACTGTTCATGGAAAGCTAGTTGTGCCACACTCTGCAGTTGTATCTTAAAATTGAGTCATTTTCTGGACAACACTCTTTTTCCTGGGATTAGCAGATCCAACCAGTGGGGCATTTACCACTTTGTTGAATTTGCATAACTCTTAATGAGATGTAAGAAAATTATTCTGCCCCTAATTAGTTGGAGGATTGGAATTCATCTTGTCTTCCTATAAGTTAGGCATAAATATCTATTGCCTATTTAGTTTCTCATCCTTTTACAGTTGATTAAAGATACAAAAGATTAATGTTGAAAAAGGCTAATTCTGCCACACACAAAAAAATTCCATTTTCTCTCTTTAGATTTCAGATCTAAAAGTCTTTGAGTGATATAAATACTCTAACAAGATTTCTCCTTCCTTTTCCTGTGGGATTCATGCCTATGAATTCTGAAATAAGAAAAGAGAAACCAGGAGAAAGGAAAACAAAAGGACCTTAAGAATGTGAGGTGACTAGAGTCTTAAAAAGTTATCAGAGACTTTATGAGCCTCTATTTATGTGGGTTACATCTAACTGAAACTAAAGCTGAAAAATTTTTAAAACACAAGAATGCACCAGCATGCATCCCATTAGCTGTCAGAGCAATGTTGTCACCACACTTCATGTAGCCCCTGGAAAGCTCTATTGTAAACTAGTATGAGAATGAGAGTGAAAAAGACAACACCCTTGCATTATTATAAAGATATGTTTGACCTTGAAAATTCCCTGACAGTGTTTTAATGATCTATAGGAGTCCACAGATCACATTTTAAGATCCACTCTTCTGAATGGGTTTATTTCTGAGATATATTACTGTAGGTGTTATATAGCTTTACATATAAGAATGTGCTGAATATTTTTCCCCAAAGTGATTAGGGTAGAATCAGATAGAAGCCAAATATGAAATTTGCTTAGGACACTGTGAAATAATAGAGAAAATATATATTGGTTTTTGCCCCTGGTTCCTATCTCAGAGCTCCTAAAACCCTTTATAACTTCTTGAATAATAAGAGCATTAGGAATATCTTTTATTGTGATACTAGTGGCCCAGTGCTTGAAATTCGTGCACAGGAGGGTTGTCCCTTAGCCCAGCCTGTATCTTCTCCAATCTGGGACCCCTCAAGGAATGTCTGACATCCCTCTCACATCCAGGACCACTAGCTCCTAACCATTCACCTGCCTGCCTGCCTGATGGTCCCCAACTGCCCTCCCCTGCCAGCCCAATTGCCCCTAACCACCTCTGCCTAGGTTCCCATCACCGTTAATTTGTCCAGAAGGAAGTCAGACATCCAGAAGATATCTGGTCGACTCGGTCTAATTAGCATATTACCCTTTTATTAGCACAGTGGTACCTCGAGATACAAGTTTAATTTGTTCCGTAACCTTGAGACGTGGGAAACTATGAAACACTTGAGACTCGGTAAACTGGTGGCCATCTTGTGCAGCCGGCCGATCCTCGCGATTACTCCTATCTCAAATGTTGCTTGTATTTCAAAGCAAATATTGCTCGCTCGATGGCTCGTATCTCAAAAATCTCGTATGTTAGGGCACTTGTATCTCGAGGTACCACTGTATAGATTTGGTCTTTGAGTCTGGTTCTTGGTTCCTAACACAGAACTCCTAAATCTCTTGGAATTTCCTGGATAACAAGCACATCTTTTGTTCTAATGTGACTCCAATTGGACTCCTGGTGGCTCCACGATGGGGACTAGTAGGTTATCAGAGACTAATCCATGATTAGTAGCTTGGAACTTTCTGCCCCACCCTATTCTCCAGGAAGAGGAGAGAGGCTGGAGAGTGGATTAACATTCATTGTGCATTTGTAATGAACCCTCACCCCCATAGAAGTCCCAAAAGTACAAACTTATTAGAGCTTCATGTTTTCCTACAAATATTTATCCTGTCCTAAACACATCTCATGTGGGAAGAGAATGGAGCATATTGTAATGAAGACAACATTGGAGGGAGAGGTGCAGTCTTTCATAGAACCTGGATTCCAGTTCTGTTTCTACCATTCTAGTTATTCCTGTTTCTACCACAAAGTAGCATTACCTTAGTGCAGGGTTTCTCACTCTCAGGAGTATTGACTTTATGGCCTGAGTCAGTGGTGGGCAAACTGCAGCTCATAAGCCACATGCGGCTATTGATTAATGAGTTTGTTGATCACTAGTCTGGGTAACTCATTGTTGTGAGAGCTGTTCTATGTATTGTACAAGGTTTAGCAGTTTCCCCAACCTCTACCCTCACCCGTTATGTTAACTAGACATGTCTCAAGACATTGCCAGAAATGTCCCTGGGGCTAAATTGCCCCTATTTGAGAGCCGCTGAGTTAGTGAAATGTGTTTAATTCTTCTTTTATAAACTGAAGAGATCATAATATCTATGTCATAGTGTTGTAAAGAAAATTAAATAACTATACATTTTAATTTGTTCTACAGATATTTATTAGTATTGACTAACTCATTCATAAATAATAGTTCTTCCCCTATTTATCCACTTGCTTGAGATTTTCTAACTCATCTAAATCACAGACACTAATTAAATATTTTTATCTCTAATATTTGTAGCTATAATTTAATCTTCTTTATTTCCAAGATAAGGTAAATAATCTTGGACTGTGCTCTTCTTCCAAGAACAGAGTCACATTTTCCATCCATTGTTATTCCTGTGGTAACAGCACAATATTAAATATAAAAACTTACATTCCGCTTTAGAACACTCGCTGGTGTATACATCTGCCAACATATTTGACAGTACCATTTACATTTGGGTAGCTGTTCCCCACGTAATATACATTAAAATTGAGTGGAGGATTATCTACAACAGTGAGAAATGGTCTGGACAAGCTTGTGATTAGCAGGAGATTCCAAACAGCAGTGTCTCTGTCAAACAAGTATCAGCAGAATACAACCTCCCAACCTGTTGTAACTGCTCACCGTAGCTGCCTAATTAGCAGGGCTTTGACATGGCCCTCATTAGTTAAAATTTCATACAAAGACTGTTTGATAATAAATTCACTTTTTTCAGAGATCAGTCTGTATTTCAGAGATCGGTCCTTCCAAAACCACCATGGCATCAATCCCAGGATATAATTTATGCTTAATAAGCAAGTAAGCTTTTCAATTATTCCCTCTCCCCAAATCTCGCTCTTTGTGTTTTGACTATCTTGCTGCCAAATCCCAGAAACCTAAAGCTAGATAGGGAAGGGAGGGGGATTTTTAAAGAGACAGTCAATGCTACATAAAAATTTGGGGAAAATGTGAATACTTCTATGTGATGTGGTTGTGCTCGTTCTAACCCCTCTTTCCACAAGTCTGAGTCTCTGTGAATAGCGTCCTAAAGGCAGCTGCACTTCTTTCATTTCTTCTCTCCACTCCCATTTTACCTAGAGTACCCCCCAACTCCATTCCACTCCACCGTTCTCTATCTTTCCTGGAGAAGTTCCTGAGTTAAATGGGGAGGTTCAGTTTCTCATGACTAAGGCAAATGCTCAGCTCAGAACAAAAACTATCTGTGATCCTTGCATCAATGGGCCTCACCTACCTTCTCTCCTTGCAGATCCACAATCCTCTCCAGTCTTACTTCTAACTTACAGTCTGCTCATTCCTTTCTTCTGAACTTTTTTATAATTATGGGCCAAAGGAATTGCATATGAGGAAGAAAATAACTCCTATAATGATACAACTCACCCTTTCAAAAGTAAATTTCTTTATTAGTATTTTCTTTCTAGCATTTTGTTAACTATTAATTGTTTACTAGAACCCACTAGCAGATTATGGCTGTAGAATGTTGGAGATTTCTAGTTTAATAAATTTTTATTCACAATTTTTCTAAATAACCTACTTTTGGAAAAGAGGTTTTTCAAAGAGTGACTGCAATTCTCTCTTTCCTCCTCACTTCAACCCCATGTTCTTCTTGGAATCACTACCTGAGATGTCCTATATACCTGTAAATACAATCACACTGACCTATCTCATTAATAATTTAGGTTAAAAAATAAATTTAATTATAATAGCTCCAAATAGATATTTAAAAGTTAGAAATAATGTCCTCATATGAGAGACTCTGCGGATGCTTAAAAAGCTAGTAAGATAATATAGGTTGACATATCTAGCAATACGTATGTAGCTTTGTCTATAATATTTGAGTATTTTGGTTCCTATGGAAGTTTGACACGACTGTAGGACAGACAATGAAAGAACCTTTGATAATTAGCAAGCAGAAAGATAATGTTGAGACCGAAGAACTATTATCCTCACTTTCTGTCTTCCGGACACCAAAGAAAAATCTCTGTTCACAGTAAGCTCTGAAGTGGAGATTTAAGATATTCCAGGTACAGGAATTAAAAAAAAGAAAGAACGAAAAAAAGAATGAGGGAAAGAACAAAGGAAAGGAAGGAAGGAAGGGAGGGAGGGGAGGAGGGAGGGAGGGAGAGAAGAAGAAGAAGAAGAAAAGAAGAAGAAGAAGAAGAAGAAGAAGAAGAAGAAGAAGAAGAAGAAGAAGAAGAAGAAGAAGAAGAAGAAGAAGAAGAAGAAGAAGAAGAAGAAAGGAAGGAAGGAAGGAAGGAAGGAAGAAGTATTACAGGCAAGCAGTAGGAAACTGATGACAAATTGCCTCTGCACTGCCTGGCGGGGATGAGTAGGCAGTCTAACAAGAAGCCTCACAAGGTGTCACTCATTAGCTTTGTGGAATAAACTTCTCCCCAGACTTTGGCCTTCATCCAGGCCCCTTATTTTTGTCAGGATATCATGAGTAGATTCATCGCTCTGGGCCAGATTCTTATTAACAAGTTGATGAAGAAGATATATAAAGCCAGAATGCCAATATGTTATTCTGTGTAACGGATAGGATATTATGGCAATTTAGCTCAGTTGGAACTACATTTCCCACCATTCCTTCCAGCATTGGCCAAAGAGCCTTTTTGCCTGAGTTTTGGAAGGCGATTTGAAGCTGCAGCCATATTGCTTTCACCCTCAGGTTGGTTCAGGAGTATCAGGTGCTGTTCCAGCTCAAGTTCATTGATACTTCAGCTAATACTCAACTGATAGAGGGTACATCTTCCCTCAATTGCCCTTCAGGTTCTCTGTCTCCTGCCCCAGGTGTGTGTTTGGCTCTGTAACAAAGTGCATCAGTTTCTTCTGCTGGTCACCCACACCATCAAAGTTGGAGACAATGTGAGACCCAGGTTCCAGTCTATCCTAGTGGACTCCAGATTAGCCAATGGGTTCCTTGTTCTCCCCTACTTCACATCTATGTCTGTTCTTTACTAACACTCCTTCAGACTCTAAGCTCCAGAAAGGTTGCAAAGACAACAGCCTTACAGAGTCTGTTTAACCATCTCCCACCATTGCATAAGGTACAATCTGTGAAAAAATCAGTGTTTCTGTTTCTCTGACCCCACCTGACTTACGTAAAAAAAATAATATTATGGATCCTGAGTTTTTCAAGTCCATGACCAGAATAGTCCTTTGTGGATAGAATTACCTGGAAACTAAATGTAACCGGAAGTTTGCTTAGAAAACTTGAAAATAGAACAGAGTTAATTACATGAATCAAATGCTTAATGTAAATAAGATCTGTTTTAGTACAGCATCTTCTTGCCAGTAAGAAAGATTACTAAAACTTCTGTTATCTAAGATTCTCATCTCTGAACTATGCTAGGATAGGCCTTGTAAAAATGTATCTCTGTGACTATTCTTAACATTTGCAAGAGTGGCCAATATCTAATTAAGATCTTTTGCCTTAAAGGCGTTAACCATTCAGTCATAGTTCAATCTGTGTGGGATTTTTTTCTGGTTTTAAGGTGACTACTTTTTTTTTTTTCTGCTATTTTAGGCACCAAATACTGAAGAAGAAAAAAAATATATGAAAACATAAGTCCCTTCCCTACATTTGAAGATCTTTACTTAATTTCCAAAATTCTGAAAATTAAAGATAAATTTAGCTTCTGAAGCAGCCTCTTTTATGAAGCAAATACCTCATCTGAGGCTAGCAGACTTTCTCATGTTAGCATGAACTAACTCCATCTGGTTTCTTTCCTCTTGCTGTGGTCAGCTGTGCTGAAAGAAAGAACTGGTATTCCAGCAGGGAGTTAAAAAGAAAGAGAATCATTTTAGAATGCAGGTATTTTTGGAAGAGGAATACAGCTGAGTCATCACAGGGGGAGCCCACAGACTCAGGCAGTACAATCTATGGGGCTTCTGAGGAAAGGAAGAAAGAGAAAACTCTCACGATATTTTTTTCAGTTCCCAATTCAGTCATAAGTACTTCAATAGACAATTTGGACTCAGCAATAGATTCTTTCCAAATCCCAGACCTTGATTG
>PVJN01038774.1:0-20160 GCA_004026805.1 Lasiurus borealis
GGCCGCCATCTCTGCGGGACAAGAACGCGCTGTAAACACCCGCCGAGACGGGCATGGTCCCTCAGCTCTAGTGCTATTTCCTGAATGGCCACGCCTGCCAGGGACACAGCTCCGGCCCGGGGCTCACAGGGCTGCGTGTCCCCGGGGGCTCGGAGGTGGGTGGCCAGCGGGGCAGGTCCCAGGAGACCAGGAGGGACCTTGCCCTCCAAGCGTAAGAGCGCCAGAACGCTGGGGAGCACGGCCGCAGCTTCGCTGGCAAGGACACTGCGCTTCCCGAGGCCTCTTCACCGTACGAGGAAGGACGGTGGCAGGTCCTGTCCCCGGCTCCCAGCCCAGTCCCCTTACTGACCAAGAGCAGCTGAGGCACAGGCACCCCAGATGGCCAGCCCACCCCACCCCACACCTGGACCCGGCAGCCCACGATGGCGCTCAAGGCACGCACTACCCCCACCAGCTCCAGCTCCTCGTGAAGGAGGACATCCAAGGAGGAAGGGAGAGGAGAAAGCCCACCACGTGCGGTGCCAACAGGACCCAGCGGCCACGCCATGTCGCACAGAGAGCAGGCGTCCAGAGAAGAGGTCCAGTGCTCGACGGCCGCTGCCCGGCAGCCAGGGCCACAGGCGGCCCCAGAGCCAGGGCAGCCCCGCCCTCGGGGCACAGGGGAGCCCGCTCACCAGGGAAGGGCTGTCTTGTGCGGGCAAGCAGCCAGGGGTGAACGCCCCGCCACCCGCAGCCGCACACTCAGCATCGCAGCCCGCTTCCTAGCCGTGCGCTTAGTGGGAGCGCAAGCACGGTTAGTGGTTTGTTATCACAGAGGAGACTGGGAGGCAAGAGGGAGACCCGGTCACAGATGGGAGGGGACTGGACGGACGCCTGCGGGCCGCTGAGTGGGTAGAGAAGGGACGGCATGTTACTCAGCCATAAAACACAGGAAATTTTATCATGTCAAACAATGTGGAGGGACCTGGAAGCCATTGCCCTAAGGGAAACCTAAAACAACACAAAGACCACACACACACAAAACTCCCTCAGGCCCACAGGCCTGGCTCAGCGATTAAACATCCATCAGGAGGTCAGGGTTCAATTCCCAGTCAGGGCACATGCCAGATTTCGGGCTCGATCGCCAGTGGGGGGGCGTGCAGGAAGCAGCCGATCAATGATTCTCTCATCATTGATATTTCTCTCTCCCCCCCTCTCCCTTCCTCTCTGAAATAAATAAAGTCATATTTTAAAAAAGTACAAGAGCTCAGATTTGCGGTTATGGGAGGCGGGGGGGGGGAGGGGGAATTGGAGGAAGGTGCTCAGAGGACAGGAAGGTCCAGCTGCAGACCCTAGGTCCCAGGTTCGTGTGCACGCGAGGTGCCAGCACCCCACTGCCCCCAGCAGGCAGGACAGGTGTTAGGCGTGAACGCCTGCTCTCATCACAAGACCCTCTGTTTTCTGCTGTTACTGTCTGAGAGGCGGTGTCAGTGAATCGCTCCACAGCCACGTGAACCACCAGCACGCTGAGGCCTGAACTTGCCCAGGGAAACGGGGAAGATGGGAAGCCTGAGGCTCCGGGAAGCACCCAGCCAGGGGGGGAGGCGCCAGATTCGCAGGCAGCCCTGCCGGCTTCCCAGCCGGTGCTTCCGGGGAGCGTGGGGTGGGCGGGTAAGGAACCGGGCACGTGGAGGCGCCCCCGAGCCTGGCCCTCCCGCAGTACCTGGTGCTCCTGAGCCGGGACACGGCGCCCCCCTGCACCCGGCCCTCGATCTCCTCCGCCGAGTGCACGCTGAGCTCCAGGGCCACCTTGAGCTGCGACATCTTCACCGCCATGTACACCGCAGGCAGGACCTTGAACCTCTCGGTCGGGTTCCGGGAAAACTCCACGAAGGCTCTGCTCCGAAAGGCAATACAAGTCAAGTTACCGCCCCGGCCGGCCCGGCTCCAGGGACAGAGCGACGGCCTGCAGACGGAAGGGTCCCAGGTTCGGTTCCGCAGGGGCACCTACCTCCATTGCAGGCTCCCGGCCCTAGTTGGGGGCTTGCGGGAGGCAACAACCAACGGGTCTCTCTCACAGCGATGTCTCTGTCTCTTCCTCTCCCTCCCATTCTAAAATCAGTGGAAAAATATCCTTGGGTGAGGATTCAAAAACAAATGAAAGTCAAGTCACTGGCACCTGGGAAAGCAGCCGAGTGCAGTTAGCTTCTCTCAGGGTGAGAGATATCAGCCACACCAGTGATGTCTCCTCACTGACACAGGGTCTCCTGCCGAAGATGCAGGCGAGATTTTCGGGAAAGAAATGTCCGTGTTCATGATGAGCACAGAATGGCAGGTTTGGGCTTTCTTCCTATTTCATTGTAAAATAAACCGCAGGTAAGAGCAAACCACACTCGCCCGGGGGTCCCGGGGGCCTCCCTCCAGACACCAAGTGATCACCCAGCAGAGTGGCAGCTGCCCCTCCCCGCCCACCTGGGGGGGATCAGGCTGCAGGGCACCTGCCCGACACTTCCCTTCAAGCACAGGGGCTTGTGGATGTCAAATGCCCGGGTCAACACATTCCTCCACGACTACCACGGAGTGAGGGGCACCGAGCTGGAGGGCAGTGCGCCAAGGGCAGGCAGCCCCGCGGGCCCTCACGAGAGTGGGCTGCTCTAGCCTCCGCAGGGGAGCCTCTGGTACCTGCCCTCGCTGTCCCCGCCCATGGCCCCTTCAAACTCCCCCCAACTCCTGAAAGGTGCTGACCACACGAAGGCCGTGCCCATGCCACACGGTGCCAGCCTGCCCTGTACCATGGAGACCACGGACGGCCCCTCGCTCACGGCGGAGGTGACAGGAGCCCCGACTCACTTGGCGCCGTCGAACACGATGGACTTGACCTGGCCGCACTGCCGGAAGAGGGACTGCAGCTGCTTGTGGTAGAGGAAGCCGTAGGGCGGCGTGTGCTTCAGCTGCAAACACACGGCCCTCAGCGCGCGGCCGGCCGGAGCCTGACGCGGGCGCACGTCCCGCTCCTGTCGCTGCCCCGACGCAGACGCCACGCCGGGCACTCGACACGAGCCACCACGGTCGTCGCTAACATGGCGGTAAGTGCGCAAGACCGAGGCTCGCTCTCCCTCACACAGCCGGACGCCGCTGGGGGAGCTGAGGTCGCTCAGCGTGGCCAGAAGCCAGCCTGCGTCCCGGTCCCACCCAGTGGCTTCAGGCTCTGCGGGGCAGGGCACCCCCCACCCCGCCTGGCTGGGACCAGGTCCCGTGTACCACAGCCCTTCCCGGCCGGCACACGGTCCCTGGGCCGTCAGGCCAGGCCTGCAGGAGCAGGATGGCTGGGCCCCCGTTTGCCAGGACGCCCTCTTCGGACTCAGACCGATTCCGGTGACCGAGGCCGGGCCAGCCCAGCGGGAGGGAGCCTGGGCCTCTGTGGCCGCTCTCCCCGGAAGGCCTGCCCCACCTACCACGATGGTGGTCTTGGGGTCCTTGCCAGCCAGCTCCCGCACCGCCATCTCCTCGTCGGGCTGCCCGAAGGTGAAGTAGTTGGGGTAGAAAGCCCCGGCCAGCACCACCTGGGGGGACACGCACGCCCATGCGGCTGCGACAGCGGCAGCATCTCCTCTTCCCGGGACGCCGAGGGGAGTGCAAGGGCAGCTTTACACAAACCAGCCCATCCCCCCACGCAGCCAGAGCGCCACCATCTGGTCCCTTCACAGTAACAGGCGCACCAGGCCAACCTGGCTCCTAGGAGCCGAGCAGAGGGAGGAGCAGAACGGGGGAGGGGAGGGGGAGCAGGCAGACACCCACTCCGGCACCTCAGGGCTGCTGGGCTCGGTTCCCACAGCCACACGGAGGTTGGAGGTCCTGGGGAAAGCACTGTGAGGCCCCCTCAGTGACCACACCCCTGACCACACACCCCTGCCAGCGCCGCCCAAGTGGACAGGCAGGCACACAGATGCCCTCTGGGCCCCACACAAGGCCTCCGCCACCTTCCGGAACCATCCCTCCCGCAGTCGCGGTAAGTTCCTCCCGCTGGCCCTTCAGACGGTGGCCTCAGAGCCGAAGGACATGGCAGGGCGAGGGCTGCACACGCGAGGGACGCTCGAAGCGGCGTCTCCGCCTGGGAGCTCCGCACAGGCCCAGTCCCCACGCCCTGGTAGTCCGAGCGGCCGAGCATCGGCTCAGGACAAGAGGGCCCAGCGGGGAGGGGGGGACGGCAGCCCCTGGGTCAGGAAGGGGAGGCTGTCAGGGAGGACACCCCGCGCACCTGCAGGATGAACCGCTGCTTGTGCGTGTACTCCTGGTCCAGGGCTGGCCGCCGGGAGCCAGCGTTCATGTTGAACTGCGAGATCCTGCTCTTTAGCTCCTCATACAGCTCCGCCACCTGCGAGGACAGTGGATGGTCTGGCACGGCGTGCGCAGAGCAGGGACACCACCGGGAGGCGCGGCTGTGTCACAGCGTCTCCTGAGAGCTTACTCATCAGGAACCGGGGATGCTCAGCACGGCACGGACAGGAAATGCCGGACACTCACTTCCTGCGCATCCTGATCCCCGTGCCACGCACACACCAGCGAAACCACCGCTAACGTACAACCACCATCGCCAGGAGATTTCCAAAGACAAATGACTGTGACCAGGCCTGTTTTAAGTCATGGGAGCACCAAACCCCGCGTGGCCGTGGCTGCTCCTGCGACTGAGAACAAGCTGGGGCCACCGCTTACCTCTCTGATCCTCTTGATCTGGATGTAATTTAACCGTCCCCAGTCAAGCTCATCCTTAAACACATGAAACAGAGCACTCGTGTTATTGCAGCCAATCCGGGCTCATGTGGCTCCCATAGCACAGGCAGCTCACCCGGCAGGAGTACCGGCAACAAGAAAACCCCCGCGCCCCTCCCCCCCCCCCAGCCGCCCCAGAGCCTGTGAAAGGAGCTTGAGTGGGAGCTGGCGAGTGGGAGGACATGGCTGAGCTAGGCAGTGCAAACACACACCTGCCTCGTGGCCAGAACCAAACCGGGCCAGAAAGGGCAGGCGCTGGCAGCCGGGTTCTTCCAAGCGCACTGTCTAAGAACAGCCCAGGACAGGCCTCGGGTTTGAGTGGAGCCAGGTCCACACGCATCCCCACTGGTACTGAGCACCCCAGGGTCATTACTGCTGAGGCAGGACCATCAGCCTGCGTCAGCGGAGGGAGCACAGTGGCCCGGCTCAGTCTCAGGCCCCGTGTCTCCTAGCGCCCGGGGACCCAGCACCCCGGGAGCCCCTACCTTTGGGTGGCGCAGCTCCCCTCTCTGCCGGCAGGACTGCCAGGTCTGAAAGGAAAGGAACCCCGAGTTTCAAAATGCTTCACAACGACTCAAATTGTCCTCTACACGCTCATTTGACCCAGCTGGACCAGAGAACGTTTACAAACTTAATTTTCAATCCATTTCAGAACACTGGACTCCCACCCCATCCACTTCCTCCAGCATTTTGTTTTTTAATGTATTTTTATTGACTTCAGAGAGAAGGGAAGGGAAAGAGAGGGAGAGAGAAGCATCAATGATGAGAGACAAGTTGATGGGTGCCTCCTGCACACCCCCCACTGGGGATCGGGCCTGCCCCCTCCCAGTTCACAGATGGACGCCACCACTGAGCTCGCCGGCCGGGCCAGAGAGAGAACTTACTTTAAACGCCTCCACCAGGGCGATGCAGTCGCTCTTGCTGTTGCCAGAGAAATACACCTTGTTCCTACAACCAACCACACGCAGGGTCACCAGCGCCAGCAAAACCAGGCGGCCGTTTCCAGTACGAAGGTGACCTACCTGTACCCGTCCAGGTGCTGCCTGAAGGGCATCGCAAAGAAGTTCTTCAGAGACAGCGCCGCGGCTAGCAGAGAGAGGCGGCGCTGTCAGAGGCGGGCACTGGCGCGGGCACTGGTGTGGGCACCGGCCCCGGCCCGGCCGCCCCTCGCTCACCGATGATGAGGCACTCGTCCAGGCAGCCGAACACGTGGCCCAGCACGATGAGCTTGCCCAGCTGCTCGTTGACGGGCAACTGGGCCAGCACCCTGCCCAGGAAGGTCAGCTCGCCGTCGTGCGGGTTCTCGTCCTCCCTCTGCCCGCTGACGGCCAGCGCGCCCACCTGGCGACAGACGAGCGCGTGAGCGGCCTGGCCACCGTGTCCTCCAGGGGGGCGGAGGCTCTAAAAGGTTCCTTGCCCACCGGGGGAGACGGTGCGGCCAGTCCACTGACAGCTCGGCCCGGAGCTCGGGCACACCTGCTGTTTCAGAGGGTGAGGGCGCCCGAGGCCGGGCCCCGACGTGCAGCGGGCTGCACTGCACCACCCACTGCACAGCACTGGCCACTCCCAGCACAGCGTGTGACCTGGTGCAGAAAAGGTGCCTTCGCTCGACTAAATATGTTTCACAGAAACCCCAGCAGATGTTGAATGAAGGCAAAGCACAGAGGCACCTTGGGCTTGGAGGGCAGAGCCCCAACCAAGAACAGGACTGGGAGGCATGGCCCCCGGCCCAGGGTGCCAGGGGGTGGGGTCAGAGCTTCCAGCCATGGGAGGGGAGGTGGGGGGCAGAGAGGGTGGAGGGGCAGGGCCAGAGGGGTGTGCAGGCCGTGGACACCAGACAGCTGCCCCACAGGCTGGCATCAGGCCGCACAGCCTTGCAGGGCAAACTCGCCGCCTGGCGGCAGTTACTGTAACGCAGCAGCGTGACGAACAGAGGTGACCGCTGAGCGGTCAACGCTCATCTCAGAGCTCCGGGCCGGGGGGCGAGTGGGCCCGGTGCGGGGAGGGAAGCCATGCGGTTTGTAAGACCACCACCAAGGCTTACAGACGCAGGTCTGGGCTCCAAGTCAGGCTTCGTCACTGCGCGTGCTTTGTAAGCAGCCGCTGACCATTCACGACACACGCCTCAAGCTGCCGCAGCAGTAAGTCCACTCCCGGCGGCCTACCTCCTTCAGCAGCAGGATGGTGCGCTCGATGTCGCTGAGGCTTGGAGGGGACAGGGCCGTGGCCAGCAGGGCCCTGGGCTCCCCCATGTCCAGTAGCTTCACCTTCAAGATGGTGCTGCCTAAGGGGCAACGCTGAGGAGGAAAACTCGCACTCAATGTGGTCCCGGGCTAAGGGGGTCCTTCGGGGGGAGGGGGCCGGGAGGGGTAGGGAAAGGAAGGGGGAAAGACAGAGAGAACGGAAGAGAGCGAGCAGGAAGGGGAGGCGGGGAGGGGAGCAGAGCTCACTGCCCACCCTCACTGCCTCACCCATGAGGGTGGAGCCCGCAGGGCACCCGCTCAACAGGGAGGTGACTGTGCTGCAGACAAGGAGTTTTACGGATCCAAGTCACACCACGGAGAGCGGCCGCCAGCCGGGGTCCGTGAGGGCCGGAAGGCTGGCGACCGCTGACCTGGACTGTCCCGTAAAGCTGTCTGTAGGGGGGTGACCTCGGCTGTGCCAGCGGATTACCAGCATCTCCGGGATGATGTGGTCCGGGATGGCGTTGTCCCAGAAGTCCCTGTGCACCAGGCGGTAACAGTAGCCTTTGGACACGCGCCCAGCACGGCCTGCACGGGAGACAGTCAGAGGCCAACTGCATCAGGCCCGTCGATGTCAGCGGACGCTAAGCATGACCCCTGCCCGGACCCGTCTCTCTAGCGGACAGGCCAGCCGAACCCTGGGCAACGGGAAGCGCGGGCCCCACCTGGGACCCTGGCGTGAGGCCGGTGTCCCTAAAGCAGCAGCCTCGGCCTCACGCCCGGAAGCAGCACATTCGGGCCATGCCTCCTGCGCTAGCGAGCTAGAGGCACCGAGCCAGCGGCGCGGCTCCCACAGAACGGCCTCGCCAAAGGGGAGGCGCATGCGGGAGGCGGCCGCCTGGTCCTCCACGTCCTGCCTCCTCCTCGAGGCGCTCCCTCTCCTCTGCCCCAGCTGCTGGTAGTAAACGAGCAAGTCCACACAGAGCTCGGGACCAGGCGGTGGGGGGAGGGGAGAAGGGACACTACTGAGCAGCTGTAGTGTCTACCCCCAAACCGGAAACTCTCCCAAGGACGGGAGGGTACGCTGCCTGCATCGATGCCCAGCTTTTAAACAGCAGGAGCAGCGGGCAGGTGCTCCTTCCTGGGGGACTTTCTGAGCAGAAAACCGGAGGCGATGACAAAAAGCAAAACAGAAACAACCGGGACCGATCAGTGAGGTCAGCGAAGCCCCCGGACATGCGACGAGCAAGGTCAGTCACCAAGCGTGACCACCGGCGCCAGCCAGGCCACCAAGACCCGCCCCGCACAGGCAGCGTCAGCGCGGCGGGCCAGGGCAGGGCCGGCACAGAGGACACGTGCTGGGGGAGGTCAGCGACGACTAGGACCGCAGGCGCTCCCTCTCAAATCCAGTGCAAGGGCCACGCAGGAGCGATGTGCACACCGGGGGTGCAGAGCCCTCAGTGGGGGGGAGCGTTGTGTGTCAGACTCACCAGCCACAGGCCCGGCAGCGTCAGGAGGCGGGACAGACAGACCACCAGAGCACGAGGACCCACAGAGGCCCCTCCCCCGGGACCTGGCCTCTCCCTAGAGACGGTGCAGGCAGAGGCACACGCCCGCAGTGGGGAGCACTGCCCACCACATCCTGACCAGCAGAGCCTCCGTCAGACGACCCTCTCTGAACCCGCACAGAAACACCGCGCTTCCGTCAGGAGGTGGGCAGGGGCCGGCGAACCTCCTGACACGCAGCTCCTCAGCCTTTCACAACCACCTGGCCTTTCCCGGGCCCCCTGGGCTGGGTCACAGCAGAGCCTGGCTGACAGGGCCCCAATCCCGCCCCGGCCCCCAGGGCAGCCTGCGGCCCAGCTCACGGGGTGTCTGGGGACAAGGAGGGACACGGGAGCTGCGCCTGTGCATGGCGGGTGCCAGGAAAGGAGCCTTCTCCTTGGAGCACATTATCCCCCCCACCCCCACCCCGGTAAAGGCTAAGGCAGCGCGTCCCAGGCCACACCTCGCGCAGGTCCCCAAGGAGTGCACGTCCCAGCCAACGCGGGCCCCTGCAGCCGCTCAGGAAGGACGTGGAGAAAGATCACGAGTCGGAGGGAGGGTCCCAAAAGCTGATGGAGCGAGCCCCTGGCTCTGGAGCTCTGCCCGCAAGTCCGGATTCTCTGTGAAGCCACAGCCTGCACCAGACCCCACGGACACGAGGGCCCAGGGTTCGGCCAGAGCCTGAGCGGGCCCCATGGCGGGGGGCGGGGAGTGAGCGCGGGAAGCGCAGGTCGGAGGGGAGGCGGCGGCCCAGCTCACCTTTCCTCTGGTTGCAGCTGGTCTTGGAGGCCCAGCTCAGGCGCAGGCTCTGGTAATTGGTGTCTTCGTCGCACACCAGAGTCCTCGTCAAGCAGAAGTCGATGACTGCCACGCCAAGAAGGGGTGTGAGCAGGGGCAGCGAGACTGCCGACCGCAGTGACCGCAGCGCATGAGGCATGGCTGGGGCAGGCCTGTGGGCAGCGGGTCACTCCTGCCTCCGAGGACCCGGGTCTTGGGGCAGAAAGGACAAGTCCCTGCAGCCGAACCGACTGTCACAGGAGGAACCCCACTGGGGTCAGGGCTGGGCAGAGCTTGGAATCGGGGCGGCGGGGGGGGGGGGGGCACGGAGCTGCCGGCCTCTGTGCTGCAGTGTCCCCACCTGTGCCTGTGACCAAGTTCTGCCACTCCTGGGCAAACCCTCCCGTCCTGGCTACTGGTGGGCGCCTCCGAGGCGGCACTGAGCCTGGGGCCTGGTCCTGTCCTCCCAGCCAGCCAGCCCATTCCTCCTTCCCCTTCTGCCGCTAACACAGCGTCACTCTCAGCCCACCTGCCTGTGAGGACCCGGCCCCACCCTGTCCCTTTAGGGCCTCGATCCTTCTCCTCCCTCCCCCCCCTCGAGTGCCTGCGCCCTGGGTCTTCGCTTCACCGTCTGCCCAGGTCCAGCCCCTCTCTGTGACGGCTGTCCCCACACTCATACGCCAAGTGGCCGAGAGGCCAGCAGGCTGCGGTCCCTTCACCTCCTGGTCACCAGCTGTGCGGGGCCCACAGCGACCCCGTGTGCTCCATCTTGTTTTGTGGCTGCCGGCAAGCCTCTGGCGCCCTCTCCCTCCTCCCTCCTCCCTCACAGAGGCCACCAGTGCTCCTCGAGGCCCGCTGTCCTCCCCGCCACCTGCCCAAGGCCAGGGGTACATTGCACCCTCGATCTCAGGCCCTGTCACTCAGAGAAACCGCTGGGCCTCTGGCAGGGCGTGAGCTCTCATCTCACCTGCACCTCCGCTCCCACTACACCAGGGGTGCTGTCGGCCGGCCTCCCGTCCCCGCCCCACCCTCAGTGTCTCCTGAGAACAAAGACCTATTTTTTGCTCTTCCCCAGCCCCACAACCACCCCACACAGGCAACCCCCGCCTGTCCGTCTGTCCTGGCCTCACGCCTTCCTGCTGCTCCTCGGGACGTCCTGGGCCAGAATCCCATCTCTCCACCTCAGCCCTCCCCTCCTCCCTGCCCCTCCAGCGTCTTACCGTACTTGACGTCCGGCACGGTGACGGAGCTCTCGGCGATGTTGGTGGACAGAATGATCTGCCGAACAGCAAGAAAGGAGCCCAGCGTTCTTACCCTCCGGGAAATGGTCCACGTTAGCACAACTCCAACTCCAACCGCACTCACAGGCTTCGCCCAGGCACACGCTCTTCCCTCCCCCATCACACTGACCAAGGGCCGGGCGGGGAGTGGCTCAGTGTGGGAGCCCAACAGCTCCGCTCACAGGGTGCCACCCGGGGCTCTGCCTGCCTTCTCAGGAATGCACCACTCTCACAGCTGGGGCAGACCCTGCCAGTTAACTAACAAAGCGCGGAGCCAGGTCAGGGAGCAGCCGGAGGCACCCCTGTAAGAGGGGCACCTGTCACCCTAACTCGCCTTCCTGCCCACTCTGCCACGCCGTTACCGGCGGGACAATCAAGTGATGCTGCGCAGGCCTGGGGCATGGTTTGCTTGTCACTCCGCTGTGGGTGAGACCCACGCCACCGGCCGTCCCACGTTCTGAACCTATACCTCGGCTCAGCACCTGCTGCTCGCCCAGGGGGTCACTGTCAGGGGAAGAGCCATGTCCAGGGGGCACCGGGCAGAAGGAAGGGCTGCACAGCTGTGGCCCTGGGGCCAGCGAGGTCCCGCTGCCCTGGAGGCTGCCTGGGGCCAGGCCCCGCCCCCCGAGCAGCTCTGCTGGTTGCACCCCTCGCTCAGGCACAGGCCGCACGAAAAGGAGCCAGGAGGCGCTCACTGACATGGCCTGCGCAGCGCCAGGGCACCGGGCGGTCTGCGCGGAGACATGACGGAGGAAACACACCCGGCAAACTGACCACAAGCAGATGAGACGCAGGCCAGCTCACAGGCCCCGTGTCTGCGGCTGAACTGCCTCAGCCCCGCCGCCCCAGCACAGGGCCCTACGCGCCCACCTTTCTGTAGCCGGGCACCGGGCTCAGGAACACGTTGTTCTGCTCCTCCAGAGTCACGCTCGAGTGCAGGGGGTACACCTGCAGCCTGGGGACGGGGGTGGCATGAGCACAGGTGAGGGGCGCACACCAGTGCTGACCGCACACTGCGCTCGGTTCAGGTCAGGCAGGAGCCGGGCAAGTGCTCACGAAGATTGGCGGTATCGTGAACACACCTTTTCTGAATCATGTTTGTGAGGAGTTCGTGCATGTAGTTTATTTCACTCAGACCTGGGGAGGCAAAGAAAAAGGTGAGTTCATCGCTGAAAACCACCCTCTAAGCGAAGAGCACACCTCTTTCCCAGAAGACCCCATTCACCGTATCTCCCAGCCCTCCACCTGAGCGTGCAAGAGCAACAAGCGGAAACGCACAACAGCACCGAGTCCAGAGGCTGGAAATACGGAAGAAACCATCTGGACTCCTTCCCCTTTCCCCCCAAACTCCCTCCCCCACAATAGCCCCCAAAAATGCTGCCGGACGGCTGTGGGAGGCAGCTCTGCTTCTCTCCCCCTCGTTCCGATTTCCGACAAGGAGCATGGGAAATCGCACGGCCAGAGAGGCGGTGAAAAGCATTAAATGTCACCGCTCAGAAACATTAACGTTAAAAGGGTGAGGAAGGCCTGGCTGCTGTGGCTCAGCGGTTGAGCATCGCCTCGTGGATGAAGAGGTCACAGTTCAATTCCAATCGGGGCACATGCCTGGGTTGTGGGCTCCACCGGCAGTGGGGAGCATGCAGGAGGCAGTCAGCCAATGATTCTCTCATCCTTGCTGATTCTCTCTCTCCTTCCCTCCTCTCTCTCTGTAAAATCTACTTTTTGAAAACGTTTAAGAGGGAGAGACGGAGAGGACACTCTCCTGGCGCCGCAGTCCGGCCCGAGGCTGGCACTCACCGGGCAGAAACACCAGCACACTGCCCCGCTCCCACGCGAGCTGGGCGCCCGCCCAGGCCTTGCTCCTGTTGAAACAGGTGCGATGTTAACCGCGCGGGCAGCCGCCGCTCCGGAACCCTCGCAGTCCTGCAGCGCCCGATGCCGACAGCCTCGCCGACCACACTGTGACGTCCTCTACACGAGGAGAGGCAAGGTGCCAAGGAGGAGTCCCCAGCCACAGGCTCCCTTGCTCTCTCCGCACCATCTGCCGAAGTTTTCCTTGGCATTTACTTGTAATCCACCCTCAAACCCAAACACCGAAAATGAACTCCATGTCCTGGCCGGGCAGCTCAGCTGGTGAGCGTGTCATTCTGACGCCCAAGTTACCGATTCGATCCCAGACAGGGCAGTGCAAGAGTCAGGCAGTGAGTGCAGACTCCGGGCAACGTGTGAGGGAGCTGCCGCAGGCAGAATGGGCATGGTCTAGGGAGAATGGGGATGGTCTAGGGAGAATGGGGATGGTCTAAAGAGAATCGGCTGCAGGAGGGGAAGAGGAGTAAGTGAAATGGCACCCACTTGGGTGCATCTAAGCACAACAACAGTAGGAAGCATGAGGACACTGGTGGGAGTTGTGAAAACAGCTGAACCGGCGCTCAGCTGCACGGGGCGGGTGGGTGACTGAGTGGCCCCTCACCGAGGGTGCCAGGAGGGACCAGGACCGTGACTGCAACCCCCAGCCTGTCTCCCTTTCACAGCCGGTGACGGCCAGAAGGGACACGAGGGAGGGGGTCTCGCAGGCCCACAGGGACAGTGTCCAGCCACGAGGGGAGAGCACACGCTCGCCGCATGCAGCTCAGATGCACCGTGTGCGCTCAGCGCTGCGAGCTGCGAGGGTCCTGGATGCAGCACCTGCTGTCAAACGACACGCTCTGAGCACCACCAGCGCCCAAGGCTGCTCCTTGGGGAAGAGGTCCCCTTTCCAGCGAGTGAACGTGAGTGCACGGGAGCCTCGGCACGGACCCCACCTCTGAGAGCTGGGAGCAGTGGAGGGCGCTGCAGTCTGTCTGTGGTCCTGGCTGTCGCTCTGTCCGGAAGCCAGGCCTGGCATGGCTCTAACTTCAAGGGGCAATTGCCAGTGAACCTTACAAGACACTAAGCTCGTCTCTAACATGTAGAGTGACCACTGCAAACGTGTCTGCATGGCATTTAACAGACACACAGACAGCTTCCAGGTGGGCGACCCGCCTTGTGCCCCGAGGCGGCTGCAGCCGAGGCCTCCTACCCGCTCTCCTTCATGTCCATGTCATCGAACATCTGAATCAGGGAGATGGCGACCTCGTACATGTCCTTCGTGATCACTGGCTCCTCCAGGACGTGGGTGGGGAGCTGGAGCGGAGAAACCCAGGGGGTCAGAGGGCATCGGGCTGGACTGCGGCTCCCGCTTCAGGCCAGCCCTGTGGCCAAGACCCCAAAGGCGAGGGCACCGCGTATCACCGGACGCCCGCCCGCCTGAGAGCAAGGCCCAGGTACGGCAGAGTCCAGGCGCCACAGCCACGTGTCTGGCAGGGAACCGACTCTGACACACAATCTGTGGCTCCGAACATCTTTGGGGCCAGGAGTTGTGACCAGAGTTGCTTGGTCACCGCCAGGAGCCCTAACATGGCACCTCACCCTAAAACCACAAGTCCGAGGGCAAGGCAACACCCAGTCCACCTGCCAATGGATGCACCGCCAGGGGTCAGGGGTCACTGTCCCCAGACCACAGTGAGCGGTGCACTAGAGGCAGGCGGAGCCCAGTCCTGGTGACTCCCCCACCACCACGCAGCCCCCCATCGAGGTGACCTCAGGCTCTGACTGAGGCCCGGCGCCCGCGTACCCTGCCGTGCGGCACGTGCTCCAGGTCGCCGAGGTAGAACTCCTCGATGGAGTGGGGCTGCCCGGCCACCTCGAACACGTAGGCGGGGTTCAGCTTGTTCTGCACCGGAACCGCAAAGTAGTCAGCAAACTCCCTGCAGTTGATGGTGGCCGACATCAGGATGACCTGCGGGCAGAGCCGGAGGCAGAGTGAGCGGGGCCTGGAGGGAGCCCGCATCGGCCGGCTGCGTCACACCTTCCCACACCTTCCCACGCCTTCCGAGCCGCCAGCAGCGCGGACTCGACCTCTCAGCCTCTCGTGGGAGCGATGGCCACCAGCTTTCCCTCTTCTCTTCAGACACCTATCGAGTGGGGAGCTACGGGGTCCCAGTGACACTGCCCCGTCTCCCTAAAAGCAATCTCTGCATCAGAAACAAGTGGGAACGGAAGGGACAGGAGGAGGTGCTCCAGGAGGAGGTACAGCAGCCGAGAGGACGGCGGGATGGCCAGGCGCAGGGGGCAGTGACAGGGGGCCGCCCTCACCTGGGGACGCAGGACTCGGTTTTGCCCAAGGGGAGCATGCACTGGTGATGTCCTCACAAAACAGCGAGAGCAGGCGCAGCCCGGGCTCCCCATGGGGTCCGCACCCCTCCCCGCCTCCCTGCGTCAGGCGTCTGCCGGGCATACAGGCAGACGCAGGCATTGGGCAGGGCTGCGGGGTGAGCAGACCTGTGCTCCCCTGTGACGCTCACACCAATGGTCAGACCACACTGAGCAGGACGCACTGAGAGGACACGGCCCAGGGCGCAGAGGAAGCCCCCAGAGGCCCCTGGGACCAAGCCTGAGGCCAAATCTGACCTGGGCTCGAGGTGCAGGCAGCGCTGCCCCGGCCCCGCCTCCTGTGCGCCCCTCGCACCCCTCCCCCAGCGGCCCTCGCCTCTCCTCAGACCCCTCCCGCCCAGCAGGTGTGCGTGGTGGGCCAGCAGCAGCAGCAGCAGCAGGGTTCGGGCTGGCGAGGGCCGGAGCCAGTGGCCCCACAGGTAGCAGGAAGGCCGCCTGCTGGCGCTCAGGCACCTGGTCTCTCTTTTTAAAAGTAAGAAAGGAATTTTCAAGTTTCAAAACTGGTTGCAAACCCTTCTGGCACTTGAACTCTCCTCCTGGCCCAGCTGCACACACCCTACCGAGCCCCACTTCTAGGAAACGCTCTGCTCCACGTTTCTAATAAACCAGGACGCTGGTGACTGACGGGCCACTCCTGCGTCCTGCACAGCAGGAAGGCTCCTGCCCAGGCAGAGGGCAGTGACTGTAAGGATCCCTGGCACTAACTCTCGTGACTACTAAAAATAGTCACGAGAAAAAACTAAAAATAAAAAAAATTAAAAAAAATCAGGTAACGTTAAGAGCAAAAACTGTCATGAAAATGACAATCGAGAAATGCCCTGGTGTGTCACCATCTTTAACGTCCTCTTTCAGTCAGCATTCCAGAAGGAAAGCAATGGCCAACCTTCTCCCGAGTTTAGTCACCTCAAGCCTAAGACAAGGCGTTGCAGATGCGGTTCCGAGCCCCACCCTCCCGGCCCGGCGCAGAGAACGCCTCCCTCCGCTGAGGCCCCTCCGTGGGGAGAGGAAAGAAGTGCTGCTAAGCGAGGAGCAGAAGCACCTGAAGCCGAGTGTGGCCAACTCAGAGGCGCTGTCCCCACAGCGGAGGGCCCATCACCGCCCTCGTCAATGACAGAGCCCCGCTCTGCCCACCCCCCTATCCAGGGGCCCCCAAGGCCTCTGGCCGGCAGCACAGCAGCCCTGGTCTAGGCGCCTAATGATTAAGCGCACCCCCCACACTCCGCCTTCAGCAGGAGCTTCTGCTCAGAAGAAGGTGAACAGCAGGGACCCCCGGGGACTTCAGGGGCCGCATCACGTGAGTCTCTGAGACGTGGTCATTTGCCTGGCCGACTCCCCCGCGCTTTGGTGCTATTTTCAAAACAGTGACCACAGCAGCATGCACATGCCTGTACACGCGGTGCTTCCCCACGAAAGCGGGGCTCCACCACCCACGTTCCATCACGCCCAGCCCCTCTCAGGTCCTCCCTCCAGGCTGCAGCGTTACCACCTCGGGCAACAAGACCAGAATGACCCCGCGGCCCGCTAGCCAGGCCTGGAGCACTGCACACGGCAGGGACTGGTAAGGGTCCCTGTTGCTGTCAAAATAAAGAGAAACAAAGCTACATAGTCGATCTGAGTCCTACGCCTTCCCGCTCCTCCTGAAGCCACGTTTACCTTCACAAAACGGGAGTTGGTTCTCAGCAGCTTGCGGACCACCAGCAGCAGGAAGTCCATTTCCTCCGTTCGCTCGTGCACCTGCAAGAGACGCACGGGCAGCGCCCGTTGCTGAGTGACGGCGAGAGGCCAGCAGGATGCCAGCGGCGCTGCTGGGTCAGTCCCGGCTAAGAGGGAGGCCACGGGCGTTTGGGTAGGGTGATGTTTAGCACCCTTGGCCCTGCCCACTCAATGCCAACAGAGCCCAGACCACTGTTACAACCACCCCCCACCTGGCCCACGCCTCTGCAGGCCACAGGTTAACTGCTGCTCAGTGGTGAGTGCAGGGCAGCATCGGCCGGGGCAGCAGTGCCCTGCCCGACGGGATGTGTGCCGTGGCTTGGGCACTACAGAACCGACGACAGGAGGCTGGCCCTGAAGATGCACGGCCAGGAGAGATGCAGAGCGCTGAGCCGACTGGAGGGCCTGGAGCCACCTGGCCTGCCCACCCCGGCACCAGCTGACAGCAAAGGGGCAGGACCTGGGGCTGAGTCAGGACACCCCCGCACACCAGGGGCCCGGGAGAGGCTCCTGAGGACACTTCTCTGCCAACTGGAGAGCAGCTGCTCGGCAAAGCCAGTCTCTTCCCGGCGCAGCCCGCCCTGAGCCCGGGCGCAGTGTGGAAGAAGTACCAAGGACAGATCAGCAGCCGCTGACAGTGCGTCAGCTCAGATGATGGCTGGGAACCTACCAACGCCTGGGCAGCCCCCATGACGCCCCTAGACCCCGGCGCACGGCCTCCGCACCTCCTGTCTCCCACGTGAGAAACAGGAAGCTGCTCCTCACGCAAGCCCCGAGGGCCTCTCCCTCATGAGGTGCGCAGGGCCCTCAGCTCCCCTGGGAATTCCGATGAAACCCCGCCTCCGGGCTGGCCCACGGCCCCCGCACAGGCATCAGGCCCCGCACCGGCTCTGTGAGCCGTGAGCCGAGAGCCAGCGGAGCACAGCGAGGGCAGCGCGCACCTCGTCGATGAAGATGTGCGTGAAGGCCACCAGGCTCTTGGCGCTGACCACCTTCTGCAGCAGCACGCCCGTCGTCATGTAGATCAGCCTGGTGTCCTCCGTGGCCACCTTCTCCAGCCCCACCTGGATGGGCAGGACAGGAGAGGGGCTAGTTTTCAGGTTTCAGTGGCCACACTTACCTCCACACACCCATTTTATCGGGGGTCATATCACTTGGACATTAAGACAATTACGTATGAAAACATCTACGTACAAGAATATAATTAAAAGGTCAAAGTATAAAAGTCTAAGTCAGAGATCTTTTTTCCTATTAAACTGGAAAAAGATTAAAGTTATTTCCAAGCAATTCAGAGTTTTGCTATTTTTAAATGATGCCACCCTTCTCCTCTAGGAGCCATCCGATCGGACGCCAGCGCTCACAGTCGGTCCGGGTCCAGCCCACCTGGTAGCCCACCAGGCCGCCCAGCGTCCAGGCGCGCTCCCTGCTGATCCAGCGGGCCATGCTGCTGGCCCCGATCTTGCGCGGCTGCGTGACGGCGATGTGGCAGTAGGCGCCGCACTGGAGGTAGTGGTCCAGGACGTACTGCGGCAGCTGCGTGCTCTTGCCGCTGCCCGTGGCGCCGTGGATGATCACCACAGAGTTACTTTCTATCAGAGAAATGACCTGCAAGGAAAGGAAGGTCTTTCAACATTCCCGCCAAACTCGCCAGGACGTGAGATCACCCAGGAACCAAGACGAGGCAGCCTGGCCGCTCTCTCCGGAGAAAGCTTTCCAACGACCTTCTTTTCGCCCTTAAGTTACTAATAACCACGTGGGCATCGCAAAGGAGCGAGAAAGTGGACGTTTGCTGCATTGCAACCAGCGTGACCTCACGACCAGCAACTGCTTCTGCGGACGCCAGGCCAACTTCCCTCTACTTCCCCGCTTCATCTGGAAGAAGGAAACACCACGCTGGGGGTTCCACTGCTCTTGCTAAGTCTAATTTCAACTATCCTTAAGTTTTTAAGGAATTCTGTTGAGAAACACGGAATTCTAGTAAGAAGAGCATGAAAACATAGCTGCTACTACATCCAAGTGGCTTGGAAAGCCCACTTACAACTCTTCAGGCACCTGTTTAAACAGCTCCACTGCCCACTGACAGGGGCCACGGCATCTTTAATCCCCCGCCCCCGGGCCCTGAGCCACCCGGGGCTTCGGTAAGCGAGTGCGGGGTGAGGGAGCAGCCTCAGTGAACACTGGCCTCTAACACCCAGCAAAGCGCGTCTGCTCTATCAACACGTGGGCCTCCAGTAAAGCAAAGAGAGAACTCCGCCTGGAGCTCTGGGTCATTCGTTTCTCCGGCCACTGCTCCCAGCACACACGGCGTGACATGCAGGGCGCTGCCCTCCTGGGGGCGCGGGGGCTCACGCTGCTTCAGAGGAAGACGAGGAGACCAGCGTGGGCGCCAAGCAAAGGAAGGCCCGGCGCTCGCCGTGGCCACGCCAACACCCCGCTGCGCTCCTCTGCTCAGAGCCCCGCACGCGGGCACTCGCCTGCCCCTCGACACTCAGACTGTCCACCAAAAGGCTGGGCCCGTCACCCCCTCACACCGCAACCTCACATCCCGACAAGAAGACTCACCTCCTCCTTGCACCGATTGATAGGCAGGTCGGGGTATTTGTACGTTGTCTCTGGGATGCATGTGACGTTACTTGACTTAGCCAAGGGGGGCCGTGGACCTGGATTCCGACAAAATGAACACATGCTACTTCTCATCTGAAGACAGACAAGGCAGCCCTAGCCGGTTTGCTCAGCAGACAGAGCGCTGGCCTGCGGACCAGATCCCAGGTTCGATTCTGGCCAAGGACATGTATTACAGTTGCAGGCTCCTGGTCAGGACATGGGCAGGAGGCAACCAACCGATGTGTTTCTCTCACATCTATGTTTGTCTTTCCCTCTCTCTTCCTCTCCCTAAAAATAGATGGAAAATATCCTCGGGTGAGGATTAAAATAAAAGACAAGGCAAATAGCCCGTGTTATTTCTAATCTGCACATACACATTTACACACACATGCACACACGCACGCACGCACATATGCATGCTCCACAGGCTCACACTGAGAGGGTAATTCACAAGTCCCCTGGTCCCCGCTCGTGTCACACATCTGAGCGGGGCAGTCTTGCCTCCCCGCACCACGGCCTCATGCTGGCTCAGTCTCCCTTCAAAGACACGAGACCTGCAGGAACAGTGCTCGTTGCTGGGAAATGGGGCTCAGTGAAAGGGGAGCACACAGAACAACACTCATAGCAACGTCCACAGCACACACACGGGTGAGGCTCCAGTTCGCTGCTTGCTACCGAAACAGCTGGTGGCTGTGAGGTACAGGCACCCGGGAGGAGCACAGAGGACCCTCAGTCCTGCCCCTGCAGGAAGTCTGGGTGAGCAGCCTGTGAAGCTGGCGGCCCGCTGTGACCAGCACCTGCTGCTACAGAAAGTCGTTTCATCCAAACTCGGAGCCGAGCGGCCTGTCCTTGTGGGAGGGTGCTAGGAAGGACTTCACCTTCTATGTTACAAGTTTGTGCTCTGTTTAGGTTTTTGTCTTAATGTTTACTTTTCTTAAACTATAGTAATCCTAATATATAAAAAGCCAGGGGCTGTCGTGACCAAAACAACCGGAAAGACTAAACACAGGCTATGTAGGGCGACGAGACCGGTAGGGGGGGCAGTTGGGGGTGACCAG
>PVJN01038775.1:0-20183 GCA_004026805.1 Lasiurus borealis
AAGACCTTTCATTTCAGGGTCTGGAATGATTAAATGATTAAAACTGGTCTTTAATAATTAAATGTGCCATCTGTATAAGGCAGAGTGTGACCTTTCACCCTGGGTCTCTCAGGCTGTTCTAGAATTTCTGCAGTTGGCACATACGGTATCAGAAATCCATTGCTATTCTTCCTTTGAAATATTAGAGGAGCATACTTAAAGCAGCTGTTTTTGTGCTGCCAGATTTCATTGAAATGTGGGTTTTAAAAGCCCTTGGCTGTCATTTTGAGTTAGCTTACCTTAATCAAAAAATTCACCATAATGTAATTCAACTGATGCCTGAAACTCAATACAGTGGAACATTTGCTGAACAATGTACTTAACAACAATAACCAACCAGAATGTACATTTTCCATTGAAATGGCGTTTTCATCTTTATGTGCCGTCAAAAATGTCTAAAAGATTATGAACATTGCTTTTTCTCTCTAACAACAAAATAGCAAAATATCATATGCTTTTTCCCCAGGTTGGGCACATAAAAGGGAATATGAATTTGGACAGCTATATGCTCTACTTCTGTAGCACTACTGAAAAATTGATGCAACATAGTCATTAAGCCAACTGTGGTAGCTAGACAGCAAAGATGAGAACACGTGCATGTTTGTCTTAAATGTTATATCAAACAACTTCCATAGCTCAGAGATTCACAGGTACAATGGTTAAACAAAGGAATATCCGTCATCATAAACATAATTTTCCTGCGTGTTTGAGGGAAGGGAGCATTGACCTTATAATAATGCTCGCTAATTAATCTGTAGTGTCCTGGAGACTTTTCATCTACTGTGTTCAGTAGGCTGTTTAGTTATTGTAGTTCAGCTATCTGACTATATCGAATGTTTAGGTTGACCTTACTGCTTCTTTTAAAGATAAACTCAATTCTCCACTTCCATTCAAAAGTGCGAACTTTTAAAGCCAGAAGCAAAGATAAGTGAGTCTTATTCTTAACATATACTACAAATTTTATTTTAAAAAGCTAAACGAAAAAGGTTATGCGATTAAGAAAAAAACAGACAACAACAACAAAAACCTTATAGACAGACAATAGTATGGTGACTACCAGAGAAAAAGGGAGGTGGGGGTAAGTAGGAGAGGAAAAAGGGAGGTAAATGGTGATGGAAGGAAACTTGATTTGGGGTAGTAAACACACAGTCTAATATAGAGGTGATGTATTACCCCTGAAACCTATATAATTTTATTAACTAATGTCACTCCAGTAAATTCCATAATTATAAAAAAATTTTTAAAGCTAAACCATGGGGGAAACACTTTTGGAAGCTGTTATTTGACTTTATTTCTCATGTAAACTTATAACTGGTAATCTGGAAAAATTATCCTGTTTGCTTTATTGATTTCTTCATTGTATTCAGGAGCAGATGAAATTCACTGGGCATTAAGACATAGCATAAAATAGGGTACATTTGTCAGTTTTCCCCCCAGCAAGATATTAAGCAATGGGGACAGATAACAAGTATTCATTTATCTATTTAAAAATATTTATTTATGATTTCCTTCTATAACAAATAATGGAATATTATCACCATGAATAAGACATCTAAGAACTCAAGAATCTTGAATTAATATAGGGAGCCAAATACATACAATAGATATCCATAGTACAAGATAATTTTATATATATATACATATATATATATATGTAAAAAATATATAAATCAAGGAGAGGGAATTCAATTAGTAAAGGAAAGGTATACTGATTATTTACAGCTAACCATCCAAATTCATTCTCTATCCTTCTCTGGCCTACTCTGAGATTGCATTACTTCAATTACTTTGCCTTGCTGGCTTTGGGAGGATAAGTATTAAGAGAAGAAAGAGGTCAGAATATTTACTCCCCCTACTTCCTCAGCCAAATTATTTTTCCTCTACCTTATGACCACAGCTGCAATCTGGCAGTCTCTCTCCAGTTCTCTGAATTTCAGCCTCTCTGCTCCTGCTTTTCCCTTTCAGCTCCAGGGCTGGAAATAGCTTCCCTTTGTTATTAGTCCCTGGGTGCCTCACCACTCTTTGTTCCTGGTACTCCTGCCCACACCTCTGTATTTAGTCCCTTCATTGAATTCTCTTCAATTAACCCTCCTGCTGGGTCCTAGACTGACACCGAGAGGGATACAGAAGGTCAAGAAAGGTAATTCAGAGCTTTCTTTACCTTCAAATGTTCAACATATATACTTGGATAGACCTGAGCAAAGCTATTGTCCAGACTAAAAACATGTTTTTGTTGCCTCCAACAGATGGCATTAGCAGTCATGTCATTCATTTAGGGCTGTGCATTGTTCTTTTCTTGAGTCTGTTAGCTATTGTGATTGAGTAGCCACCCTTATCCTGGGTTTCTCAGTTTCAGTTACCCATATGTATAAGAAAAACATGGTATCTATAGGGTTCAGTATCACCGTTTCAGGCATGCAAAAGGATTCTGGAATGTGCCCTTCTCAGATAAGAGGGGACTGTTGTGAATTATACTAAAAAAAAATATTTGGTCTTCATATTCATTTCTGAGAGCTTTAAGTTTTCAATGTAACTTATTTGGAGATAGGGCCTTTGAGGGAGTAATTTAGGTTAAGGAGATCATAGAGATAGAACCCTAATCTGATAAGGCTAGTGTACTTATGGGAAGAGGTAGAAACTCCAGGAGTTTGCACCACAGAGGAAAGGCAGGTCATGTAAGGACCTGATAGGAAGGGGGCTATCTATAAACAAAGGAAGGGGCCTCAGGAGAAACCAACCTTGCTGGCACCTCAACTTGGACTTCTAGCCTCCAGAACTATGAGAAATAAACGTCTGTTGTTTAAGCCACCAGTCTGTGGTGTGATGATATTACTTAGACACATGCAGTAACCAATGGACAATAATCCACAAGAGATAGGACACATGACTGAGACAATGAAAGAGAATATTTGTGTGTGTGGCTAAATAATAATAATAAATATAAAATGCCTGTTAGCATTAGGAGAGAGCTAGGAGTTTCTTCCAAAACTTAAAATGAGGAATGACTTTGAGGCTTCTCTTTTAGGTGACAGATGGGTATTGGCGTAATGAATCAAATTAAAAATACAGGAGGAGAAACAAATTTGATGGGACATATGAGTTTGACTTTGGGCATATTGAATTTAAGGTATCTAAAGAATATTCAAGTATACATTTCTAGAAAGAACTTGAAATATAAGCCCAGAACTAGGGTGACAAATGGTTTTTGAATGTAGAGTTAATTAAAAATATTTATTGAGTACCTACTACATGCCAGGTACTTTTGTAATGCTTAGATTATATCACTAAACAAAAGAGACAAAAATCCCTACTTTGTGGAGCTTATATTCTAGTGGACATGAGAGAGTAAAAGAGCAATAACATAACAAATAACTTATATGGTAATTTAGAAGTTAATACAAAGCCCAGCAACAATAAAGTAAACTAAGGGGATCAGAAGTGCTGAAATGAGAGCGTATGGGTTGCAATATTCTCTGCAATGGTTCAGGGTAAGCTTCATTAAGAATATGTCATTTAAGCAAAGATTTGAAGGAGCTGAGGAAGTTAACCAAGAGGCTATCTGAAGGAAGTGTGTTCCAAGCGAAGAAACAATCTCTGTGAAGGGCCAAGGTCATAGCATTCCTGGTATATTTGAGAAGCAGCAAAGATGCCAGCATAGTTGTAGCTTAATCACACGAAAGATTATAGGTGATGCCAGACAGGCAAGGTGGGAAAGTGTCAGCTCACATAGGTGTCAGATGTTTATAAGGAGCTTGGCCATGATTCTGAGTGATATGGAAGGTTCCAGATAGAAGTGTAACTTGGTGTGTCCTTTAAAGGAATTACTAAGTAGGCCAAGAGTAAGGCAGGACAAGGGTGGGGACAGAGAGACCAGTTAGGAGGCTCTGACAGTAACAAAAGAGGAGGTAAAGGCTGGCGTATTTGAAGATAGAAATGATTTGCTAATGAATTGGATGAGGAGTTTTAGAGCATAAAAGGAGTCAAGGATAACTTCAAGGTTGTGGGACCAGAAAAAACTAGGATAGGAAAATGGTTGAAAGGAAAGTTTGTAAGTTTTGAACATGTAGAGATGAGGTGTTTGTTTGCCATCGTTTTAAGAAGTTGAATAGACATTTTGATATATTTAACTGGAGTTTAGCAGAGAGGTCCAAGCTGGGGACATAAATTGAGGATTCTGAAGCACATGCTTGGTATTTAAAACCATGTCATTGGATGAGATTACTAAGTGAATAAATATAGCTGGAAAAGGACACCAAGGATTCAATATTAACAGGTCTTAGAGAAAAGTAGCCCCTTTCAAGTTCTGCCTGCTGCCAGACAGTCCAGTTTCTCCCCGAATGAGTCTGGGTCCCCAGAGTCTCACCCAGAACTGGAGTTCGGTGCAATTGGGAGCTTTTGTCTCCCTCCCGCTTGAGAAAGCCAGTCGCGCACTCAGTTGCCAGTCCTCTTTCAGTACTTCTGCCACCTGCAGCTCCTCTGAGTCTCAGTATGCTTTTCTCTTTCCTTCTAATTGTAGAATTTCCACTCAGCCAGCCTTCCTGTGGTTCTGGATGATGTCTGTTTTGTCTTTTAGTTGTAGTTTTGAAATTGTTGTGCGAGGCAGCAGTTTAGGTGTTTACCGATGCCGCCAACTTGGTTTCTCCTCTGTGTATGTGTTTTTAAAGATGGGACCAATAACAGCATATTGATATACTATTGAGAATGATCCAATAGAGACTTTGAAACAAATGATGCAGAAGATGAATAGGAGGAGAGTTGCTGGAGCAATGCTGTCGGAGGGATGAGGAAGGTGAGATCTAGTGCCCTTGGATCAGGGTTTTGACTTTAAGAAGAAGCATGAATAATTCCTTTATAGCAACAGACAGGAAAGCAGCAAATGTAAGTGCAGATGCCGGGATAAGTGTGGAGGTGGGGTGGGGTCTAAGTCAGTGTCCTTCTGACTGGTTCCATTTTCTTTTTTTCTGGTAGCAAACAAGGCCATCAGCTAAGAGTGTTGGAAAGGCTGGCATGTAAGTGACAACTGTTATGTCCAAAGTGTGTGAGATTGCTGTTTCCACATCAGCCAGAGTGAGGCACCAAGACACTGAGGTCAGTTCAAGGGTTTTCAGGTTTCATGGTTGGTAACTTCACTTTCCGAACCCTGTGTCTGAGGTGGGATGTTGCAAATATCTGAATAGATTTGTGACTGGTGAGGTATACATTGGGACTAGGAGAGGAATCAGTAGTCACAGCAGAGTGTTAACAAAATCCAACGCCCCAAATTTGAAGATCTAATTGGCTTTGTTAAGCAATCCCTGAATCAGGCAGCAATCTCATCTAGCAACCAGAAGGGCAGTCTGAGGGGTTGAAAATGGAAAGTTTTTATAGGAATGAGGGTGAGGTAAGGGAGCTACTAGCAAAAGAAAATAAAGGATTATTTTTAGACATCTTAGGTGGTGGGGAGAGGAAACAGCAAAGGTTTTCATCATTGCCTCTACTTTCTAGGAGGGATGGGAAGGAGTATGTGACAGATTACCTCATTGGTGTCGACCAGAAAATTTCAGACTGGTGATTAAGCTTATATTTCTAGGAGAGGTTGAAACAGCAATTAGGTTAGGTATTAAATCTAGGTTAGGTGTCATGGGCTTTAGCACAAATGATGCCATTTGGGCCTATGGTTTTCTTTTTAAAAACTGTGATGCTCTGAGGGAAGGAGTGTTCTGATCTCTTCTACTACTGTGCTCCAGAAATGAAGGGTCTTCTTTAACAGACAACAATCTCAATCTACTGTTTTTTTATGTGCGTGTGTTTTTTAAAGTATATTTTTATTGATTTCAGAGAGAAAGGGAGAGGGAGAGAGAGAGTATCAGCAATGATGAGAGAGAATCATTGATGGGCTGCCTCCTGCAGGCTCCACAATAAGGATCGAGCCCACAACCTGGGCATGCCCTGACTGGAAATTGAACTGTGACCTTCTGGTTCATAGGTCAATGCTCAACCACTGAGCCATGCCAGCCAGGTGCAATCTACTGTACTTAATTTGGAAAATTTATCAAAAAACTTTTCCCTTTGTCTTTTATTAATTTGAAGAAATAATTTTTGTTTATTTTGTGTATGTGTATATGTGTAATAAACATATACATGCATATACAGTGGTACCTCGAGATACGAGTGCCCTAACATACGAGATTTTTGAGATACGAGCCGTCGAGCGAGCGATTTTTGCTTTGAAATATGAGCAACATTTGAGATAAGAGTAATCGCACGGATTGGCCGGCTGCACACGACCCACCAGTTTACCGCTACTCGAGCGTCTCATAGTTTCTCACGCCTCAAGGTTACGGAACGAATTAAACTCGTATCTCGAGGTACCACTGTATGGAAATTGCATATAGATAGAGCAAGAGAGCAAGCTGATTTATGAACAAAAGAGCTTTATACCTGTTTTTTTGTAGACTTACATATTCCCCTTCTTTATTGCAGATATTCAGATCAACTCCAGGAAGGAGCACAGGGACCTTACTTAAGAACAATAGACACAAATCTGTTACCAACATTTTTCCTTTCTATGAGAAGTCTTGATATGTTGCTGTCAAGAAATGCTCGAGGTGAAAAATATAACTCACACTGCCTTCATTGCAAACGGGAGAATTATAGATTCAGACAGTAGGACAATTTGACTCCAGGGACTCTCTGGCCAGATAGATCAGCAGGAACCTGTTTCTTCTGAAATGACTCAGTTCTCATGGTGGCCATTCCCTTATGAGGTGGCGTCTTCTGAGAAGCAGATGTCAAGACAGGATTAGACAGTGTGATGATTTGGGCCTTCAGGTGTCAATGTCAACTCAGGCCCTGTGTCCAAAGTCCTCAAAATGTCAGCTACTCCTCCTTTTCCAGTCTTCAGACACCCTAGTAAATTGTTTTAGGTCCCTTTGGGGAAGGACTTGGTGAATCATAATTTATTTTTGAGACAGTGTTGTGGAGTCCCTTCTAAAATATGGCTTCAGCCAATGTGTTCTGGATCTGAAAAATTGGCTTAAGTTTGGGAACTGTGGAAGGAATCATGACTTTTTTGGGGGGCTGTTGTCCTCAACCTCCTGTCCTCCATTGTTGCCCTTTTCTCATGAATGCTAAACAGCACCTTGCTGACTGCCCCTCTGTTTTTCTTTACTAACCATCCCCACTCCCCACTCAGGATCAAGTTATTATGGCAACTGTGGCTTTATGGCTTCTTGCATTCAAGCACCAAGGTTGACCATAATTACTTTGGAGGCTCTATCCTTCTGAATAATTATCCATTGAGTAATAAGTGAATCAGTCTCAAAGCTTTATCTTACCTCTTATTTTTTCAGAACATTTCTAGTAGCATTTGTATTAGTTTTTGTCCTTTAAGAGTCAGCTGCCAAGCCTGGCTGGCATGGCTCAGTGGTTGAGCATTGACCTATGAACCAGGGGGTCACAGTTTGATTCCTGGTCAGGGCTCATGCGCAGGTTGCACGCTCCATCCCCACAGGCAGCCGATTAATGATTCTCTCTCATCATTGATGTTTCTATTTCTCTCCTTCTCCTTTCCTCTCTGCAATCAATACAAATATTTAAAAGCAAACAAAAGTGTCAGCTGCTACAATGGGATTAGGAGTGCCAGAGGGAGAGTCTACGCAGGTCCCTCCATTGGCAGCTTCAGAGCAGTTGGGAGTGGTGAGAAGCACATCTCAGGGTTGGCCCATCCATTTCGCCTCCAGATGGCCCTTTGTCCTCGCTCTGCTCATGTCTGTCTAACTGCCTACCACATCCCTTCAAGGATCTTGGTTCTGAATTCTTCCAGGGAAAGGGGGTGTCAGTATCTCTTAACTGCTTCCATGCTGAGGAGGGATGAAGGCTTGTCTCAGAGCCAAGAGATCCTTGCTCTCTGTCCGAGGGATGATGAGGCCTGAAAAGAGGTGGGGATTGTAACCTGGTCGAGACAAACTGTGTTATAATATTTAATATTATTGAGCAAAAATTAGAACAGCAAGAATGACAACAAATGGTCTGGTAGAAGGAAAAAAACATTTCAGTTCTAATAATATTTTTAACACATTCATTGGCTATTTGGATTTGCTTTTTTATAGGAGAACTCTTCACATCTCTTTCCCATTGTCCATTTTTTGTCCTTTTCTTGGTGGTTTATAAGAACACTTTTCATATTATGGCTAATAGCCCTCCATCTCAGCTCTGCATTGCAAACAGGGATGGAAAAGGCAGTCTGGAACTCTTCACATTCTTCCCCTTCCCCATGTTTATCAGCAGTACAGAGTCCATAGTCCTCAGATTGTAGTGTAAATCACTACGCCAGGAGTGTCATGGGATAACTGCACTGTTCATTTTTAAAGAACAAAACGAGGTAGGCCCTGGTCAAGGACAAGTGTCAATGCCCTGTCTCACCCACCCCTATCCCCATCCCACCCCTACATTGGGGCAGTATTGATCTAATGTTAGTCATTCTGGAATCATCTGCACCATTTTGCCTTATCCTTTAAATCATGCACTACTCTTTATAGTTCAGAAACTTCACATGTTGCCAGTATTTCATCACAACTACTACTTATATGTTTCTGATATACTTAAAAAACAAATTCATAGCTATGAAAATTAAAAAGAAAACATCCTTCTGCATTCCACTTAAAATACACCAAACTTTGGGAACTGGTGTGAGCTTGCCATCGGGCCACAGAGAGGTCAAGGACAAGATCAAGGATACACAGAGTTTCGGGACCTCTCCCCTTAACGGCACACCTGGAGGAGAGGTTCCTTTACCTCTGGGGAAAAGAGCACAGAAAGGTGCAAAGCTTTACACATAACTGAGTGCTGAAAATTAGGATCCAGGCGTTTTCCCAAAAACAACAGGATAGCAATGATCCATCAAGTCTGGCTGGTCAGGACTCTAGTTAAGGCCAAGCCCCATGCAGACTGGAATTACATTATGAATATTCTGTGTTCTGGCCGGAACATTAGGAGTGCTAAGGTTCTGTGAAATATGCAGGGGTTCAGGGTTCAGAAGGAGCTGCCTCAGGACCCCGGGCTGTGACCACAGTCCCTGGTCGGGGTCTGCCAGTCCAATCTGGAACCAGGTGCCCGCCCTAGTCCCAGTGGCTGGACACCGGTGGAACCCAGGCCTGAGGAGCCATGTGCTGGCTGCGGGCCTGGAGCCAAATCCTCCTGCCAGTTTTCCTCTCTTTCCTTCTCATCCAACTTTTTATCAGCTTCTCAGAGAAGGGTTTTTCTCAAATCTCCAGACACAGGGGCAAGCAGAGACCAAGATCTTCGGACAATGAAGGTGAGCCATCCCAAACCCAGAGGCAGTGCCGCACAGCGCCACCCACCCTCTCTCCTCTTGATCCCTAGTGCCAACTGGCAGGATATTTTCATCTCGAAAATTACCGTTTGGTGTTGGAGAGAAAACACATCTAAAGGCTCCTGACGTTTTGGGTAAAATCCAGTTAAATTGCTCTCGAATTAATTTGTCTTCTATGAAATGAAAAAAAAAAAAGTGGATTAAAATAGTTTTAAATTTGGGAGAGCAGGCCCCTCCCCTCACTTTCCGTATGACCTACATAGCCCATGAGCTTTGTGCTGTGCATACGCTGTTGGTTTTTGTTCTAATCAGAATTCACTCAATGGCCAGCTCTAGTCTTTCTAAGGGTTTTAAGGTCTTAGTTAATAAGTTGCTTACTTTGAGTCTTACCTTAAAAAATAACTACTTTGCTTTGGAGACTTCCCTTGGCTCTCCGCTCCAACTGAAGACGTTTTGCAACATTCAAAACCATGCTGAGTAGAATTCCTGAGCTCGAAAGTAGAGATTTTAGAATCCTAAATTGGAATTGTATAGATAGAATGAGGACAAAATTTGAATTACTTGGAGAATGTCCTGCAAAGCCAAGATTGCCGTTTTTATAAAGACTGTAAGACTGAATAATTACCGCTGTCTGGCTTCCGGGAGTCTAAAAGAATGTTAAAATCTGTTAGCAAATCAGTCTTCCTTAGAAAAAACAAACCCCGAGTTCTCAGCTTTGAGAGAGGAGTGGGGAGAGACTGAATGAAAGGGTCTGGCTTGTTTCCTCTGGTTTTGTCTTCCCCAAAGACTTTTCTCTCCCTCATCCCCATACACACTCCAAGAGGAACAGTGTTCTAGTACCGTCCCGCCCTGTTCTCCCACGCATAGTGCCTACAAACGGGCCATGCATAGAAAAATCCTTTTTTTTTTCCCTAAGAAATTGGAGTCATACTAGAATTACTCAAAAGACCTTCAAAATGCTCGAAGAAGAACAAAAAGGGAATAAACAAAACAAATCAAGACTCACAGAGAACACAGTCAGTTCTAGGACTGACTAACCCCGGCCAGTGTTGCTGAGGAAGCAGCTTCCTTTTATGAGGGAAAGCCCTGTTCAACCTGTCCCCGGCCTCCCAGGGGTTGGCTCCCCAGCCTGGGGCAGCTTCCCCTTTGTGCTTGCATATAACTTTACTCCTTACCAAGGATATGGCTTCTTTGACATGATTCCTTCACTTCCCAAACTGAGAAAGGGATTCTGACCCCTTCGGAGATCCTTCCTCTATTCCCCTGTAGGACTCTGAGTGAGGGATAGGCCTTATACCCAGGCAAGGATCATCCCCAAAATAAGCCTTTTAACCCTAAGGTCCATTGATATTTGAGAGCTGAGTAAGCAATATCCCAAGAAGGTACAATTTGCCCTTGGAACTTTGGGCGAAGAATTTTCTTCCCCAGTATCTAATGAATAAATGAAAAAAAAGTACTAACATACAGAGAAATTCTTCCAGGAGCAAGCAGACAACAAATGGGTATAGTCTAAAGAACAAGTGGCAACCAAAAAAAAAATCGAACTTTTTAGATCAGGATAGAGCAGCACAGTGTGGCAAATCAAATTTGGATGGTACCATTTCCTTTTTTTTTTTTAAGTAACAGGAGAAAATTAGAAAGAGTTAGGATTTAAATGGCACTAGTGAGAAACCTTCTACATATATGAAAATAATGAAGTAAAATGCTGTGCTGTGGATGAATATGCTATAAAACAGGAATGACTAAATGAAATGCACTTTTATATAATGTTGAGCAATAAATAGGTTTTGTACTTAATATTTTTTTTTCTTATAGGATGTGAATTAAGGAAAAATTGTAATTCGTGCACACAAGATAGAAAAGTAAGTTGCCTTCCAATGAGGAAATTGTCTTAGGAATGTTATAATCACATAATTTAGAGCTGCAGTCTAAAAGATATGGTAAATTTTATTGTACATGATTTCTATAATATGAATAGCACTAAGATGTACTTCTGGTTTCAAATTTTTCTCCAAGGGTCTAGAAATAAACAAGAAATAATTTAGTACAAACATGTATTTCCTTCTAGATGCTTCAAAAACAAATTGTTTTTTGCATGAAAATAAAGAAGTGTACTGCCTTCGGGATGAATTTTTTCTATAGCAAGGAAAAAATTACCCCTTGAGATACAATGGAAATGTCCTTGCTACTCTTACTCTATGCCTTAGACTAGAAAGGATGATGGACCCACTGTGCCTTAACCACAATGCAGCTAACGTTCCCTTTACTGATGCTCAGATGTCTGACACCATTATTCACTTCTTGGAAGAAAGCAGAAACGCCATGGGGTAAATGGGGTTACAGAGAACTTGGCAGCAACCCTCTCAAAACCGTTCTACTCTAACAAGTATTTGGAGAACTGAATTAAGACCAGAGACACACAAAATCACTAATTAGAAAAGGCACACTCTGGTCATTTCTATCTGTCATGGTGATCTGGATGGACCAACCTGTGCCCCTACTTATCCTCATATAGCCAATTCCTTTGCTTTATGAGGCCTTGGGCTCAGGGATCTTGGACTTCTCCACCCAATTCCTGCCACAATTGGATGTGCTTCCCATACTTGGCGGTGGCCCAGCCACACTGGGTCCTGTGCGTCCTGACCTCAGCTCTGTGCATTAGGTTTTCACTTCCATGGCCACCCGGTGAGTCTGTGTAGTCTACAGTGGCTCTTGCATTCTCAGTACCTTACACTGCACCTTACACTTTTTTTGCCTCAAAAAGGCAAGACCTTCCTCTAGTTCTTTAATCTCCTATTTTTCCTTCAGCTTATGGTCCCCTCCTATGGACTTCCTTCTTCCTGTGAATTCTCCTGACTGTTCACTTGAACGGACACCTTTCTGTCTTTGTTTTTTCATGTTTGAAAAGGAATTTTCAATCATGAAAACAGTATAATAAAGCTTTATACCCCCCTCAAGACCCATTTTAGGTCTTATTTCGTGTGTGCCCTCTCCTTCAAAATGGATTATTCTGAAGCAGATAATGATATGGATACCATAACATTT
Source organism: Lasiurus borealis (assembly GCA_004026805.1). NCBI lineage: Eukaryota > Metazoa > Chordata > Mammalia > Chiroptera > Vespertilionidae > Lasiurus > Lasiurus borealis. Next base: position 12,398 of record PVJN01038775.1, read on the forward strand.
TATTTGTAAGTCAATCTCTCTTTTTGTATGGAAAATAGTACAATAGTTAAATATTAATACAAAAATGTAAGAATAAACTCTATTTCCCTTATTCACCACTATAAACCTACTTTTGCTCCACTCCGAGTATATATAGTATATCAACTCCTTTTTATTTCCATAAATATCCCAGTTTGAATGATAAATTATATGATTATCCTTCTTAACTATAAGGGAATCTTCCTCAGATTCTATTAGAAACTTTTTTCTTGTAATTTAACAGTATGTGATTAGCCTTCCTAGAGCTAGAAAACATTCTTACCAAAAACAAATCCACTAAAAGCAATTAAGTTACAGTACTACCCCTATTTGCACACAACTCATAAACTCGGCATATGAAAGGATTTATATTTTTGTTGTTATCTTCTCTTCCATTATAAATAAAATCTAAGAAACTTTGTGAACTTTAAGCTTTCGTTGTTGTTCAGAATCATTATGTGTCACTTGGAATGATAGATTTCAATTATGATGTCACAATGATGAGACATCAGCTCTCTCTTTTTTTTTTGGCTAATGACAGTTAAAAAGACTGAGCTTTAAAATTGACTTACAAAATGAATTAGAATAGATTATAAGTTTTCTCCATAATTACCTTTCTCACTCATTGTATCTTGATATGAATTATTGATTGGGACAGAAAGGAATGCAGTTACAGGAAGCCAAGTGGGTTTTTGACTCTCCCTTAGCACAGTTCATAGGAAATGAATATTACTTACATGTTTTAAAATACACTTATAAATGTCATACCTCAAACCCCATGAGGAAGGCCACTGTGATATTTATTATTCTGGAAAGTGTGTGTGTGTGTGTGTGTGTGTGTGTGTGTGTGTGTGTAAGGAAAAGTGGATTCAGATCTGGATATGCCACTGACCATTGGAGGACCTCTCAGGAATCTCTCTGCCAAAAGAAAATGCAGAGGACTAGTTTCATGGGTGATTCTCCAAGGCAACACCTTAATTGTTCTTGGCATAACCATCCTTCTGGAGTCTGATATTCTTGGAGAAATTAAGGCCATCTGTCAGGTTTCTCATTTTTCTTCTGAACCAATTCAGTGTCTTTTCTTTTATACTCATTTCTCCCCTTGGGAAGTCGATTCACAGTCTCAAGGCTACTCCCCGAGTCTTTACCTCCATGCATCTACCATACTCGGGAGCACACTCAACTGCAGGGCCTTTCTCCTTTCCTTGCTCCCTCAATGATAAATTCGGTCTATTTCTCTGCCCTGGCTCCTTGCTTATCAGTTCAGATGAAATGAAAAAAATATATATACAAAACTTCTTATTTCTTTTTAGCAGTTAAAGTCCTTCTGCTGCCTGTGCTTCCTCATCCCCGGGATTTAATATCTAGCAACTGATTTAGAGCTCACCAAACACTCTTCATAACCAAATGCACTGACTTTTCAACTTAGTCCCTCCTTCTGGAAACTTGTTCCTTTCTTGGACTTTATACATTACCTGCTCTACCTCTTTCCTCCCCTCTTCATGTCCTTCTCCTGCTCCTCTTTCTCATCATTCCTCACGCTCCAAAGCAATGTTTTAATATCATGTTCCCACCCTTGTTCTGTCTCACCTACTGTCATGACCTCTGCTAGTATCTGCACATAAAGAAATCCCCAATTCATATTCTTGGACCTAATAGTCCCTGGACCTACTAGTCCCTGGACCTTACAGTGACACAGTTCTTTTTTCTTTCCTTTTCTTTAATATATTGTTATTGCTTTCAGAGAAGAGGGTGAGAGAGATAGAAACATGAATGATGAGAGAGAATCATTGATCAGCTGCCTCCTGTAGGCCCCTATTGAGTATGAGCCCCACAACCCTGGGCATGTGACTTGACTGGGAATTGAACCTCAACCTCCTGGTTCATAGGTCAACACTCAATCATTGAGCCACACCAGTTTAGACGTGATACAGTTCTTGATTAATATTTCTTCATCATCTCAAGTTCAAATTTTCTAAAATGAAATTTCTAATTTTTCTTCCCCAAAGAAGCTCATTTTATTTACTGCTTTATTTTTGGTAGCACTTTCTCAGATATAATATTTAAATGTTTGACTCCTTGCTCTTTCTTTTTCTCTCTCCACAGTTCACAAAGTCCTATTAGTCCTTCTCTTTTTGTCCTTCAACTGGAACAATCTTAGACATCCTAGGCTTCTATCTCTCTAGGCTCTCCTGATGCTTTATTCATTATCATAAAGTAGCACTTTCATTATGTCACCTGTTAGCTCAAAACAATTCAGCTGACTCCTTTTGTTAAAATGTAGACTCCATAGTCAGGCAATTCAACCCCCTTCCAATCAGAGAAATTTACCTTCCAAATAATTGCACAAAGGTCCACCACACCAGATTTCCAGCCTGCCATGTGAATACCTGTTCTCTCACTCTGCTGTAGCTTGTGTATCCAAGGCCTATTCTTTCTTGTACTGATTGCACCTATTCCTCAAAACTCATACCAAAATCTGCCTATTTATTCCCTGAAAAAATATAAGCTAGTCATACCAACTAGAAGTGAATACTTTTTCTTATAAACTTCTATTACATTTATATCTGTTCCACTTCCTCCCCCACCCCTCTGTTTTTTTTGGTTTTGTTAATCCTCACTCAAGGATATATTTTCATTGAAAAAATTTTAGAAAGAATAGAAGGGAGAGGGAGAGACAGAGAGAAACATTGATGTGAGAGACACACATCAATTGGTTGCCTCCTGCATGCACCCCAACCAGGGCCAGGGAACCTGCAACCAAAGTATATGCCCTTGACCAGAATTGAACTTGGGACCTTTCAGTCCACAGGCCAACGCTCTATCCATTGACCCAAACTGGCCAGGGCTGTTCTACTCCTTTTGAAATTATAATGTCCTTTTACTTAGAGATTTGATTTTTGTAGAGTGTACATACTGTACCTGCCAAACAAAGCAAAAGCAGCACTCTCTATATCTGTGTCACCTCCGCTGTGTCTGGCATTTGCCCACAAATAGTGGGTGAATGCTCATTTGATCCTTTCAATGTCCACTACTCTAAAATCCCCCTTTGCACAATAACACTTATGTACTATTTTTTTTTGCAGCATATTAAACCATCAGTTTATACGTTGTTATCAAACCACTAAGCATTATTATGTTCCTCTCCCTTTTTTACGCATTTTTTTTCATTTTAATGATATTTGCTTATAAAAAATATCAATCTTGACGTCTCTTTAAGCTTATTAACAGAGTTCTGCCTTAGAAGAAACATTCTAGTTCCCCCATGGAACATCTTAACTATTGTTCGAAAGTGTTTTAGCTGACTGCTGAGGTGCCTGCCACTCTCTGAAGAATCTGAGGTCAGCATGACTTTATATTGATTTGGACAGTCTTCCTAAACTACAAGAGAAAAATCCATGTAATTTGACTTACATTATGAATTACCAATTTAGGGATGTTAAACATATTATACTGTTCCTCTGGGTAATGTGAAGTTTGATTCTTTGAAGACTTTTTAGATTTAGTTACGGTACTAGTCAAATCTTTTTATGGTAAGTGACAGAACCCAATTCAAATAAATTTAATAAAACGGGGAATTTTTGACTCACAAAATTGGGAAGCCCAGGAATAGTCTTGGCTTCGTACACAGCTAAATCCTAAAGGAGGGTGTTTTCACTTCCTTTCTTTCTTTTCTTCTCCCAGTTCTGCCTCCCTCTGTGGATTGACCTAATTTCTTCTGTGGCAAAGGGACATTCCCTTCCAATTTCTGGATACAACTCCAGAGAAGGTTCTAATGGCCTGATTTGGGTCTTATGTTCAGTCTACCGCTGGTCACTGGGCCCGCAGGATGGACCGCCCTGAGTGCCACCACTTGTGTCTGATGATTCGACAGTAGAAAGTGGTGGGCAAAGCTGTCAGACAGCTGCAGAGCCATGTGGAGTTGGGGGAAGAGGCCCACGAAGGAAAGAGGATGTATTTACTAAAGGAAGAAAGATGGCTACACGAGCTGGGCAGACAGAGAGTAAAAAATAAACGACCTTAGTCTACTCTATTTTACCTGTTGACCTTTCAGGACATGTAATTATATTATCTCCATCCCTACATGAAAAAAAAAAAAAACCAAAAAACTGCCCCTACAAAATAATGCAACTAGCCCTTCAACTAAAAGTGTACTTACCCAAAGTTATTACCCCTCTTCCTCCCATCCTCCCAACTTCTGCTGTAAGATTGGGAACTCAGAGAGAGAGGTACAGAATGTGCAGCCGTTCTGTGCAGGTTCCCTGGACAAGCAGTGAGTCACCGGTCTGGCTGCTCAGCCTTACCAGTGAAGGAGCTCCCTTTTCCATTGATTCCTGAGCCCCCGTCAGAGAGGCACAGGGAAGGTCTCTTCCGAGGACTGCACTGCTTTAGAGGCTCACCTGTTTCGAACCTGGTTACTGGGGCCTGGAATTAGCTCAATGCTGAGTAAGCACAGGCTCCTCTCAGATTTTTTTATTTTTTTGACAATTCATCTCCCTTAAAAACCCTGCCAGATGGAAACCAAAATGGAACAACCTGCTAGATGGCATGGGTTCCCAGAAACTCTAAGAACTAAGAACCAAAGCAGGAAATCTCTAGTTCTTTTCCAGCCTCTGTTGGTCCAACTAGGCCTTGACTTTGCAGTTCCTGTCTTTATACAACAGTGCAAAAGGACAAGACCCATCCAGACTAACTGGCTTCAATCTCAGACTGGCCTAAATGGCTTTATTTGACCTTTGGTCTTGGTTTGTATGAAACAAAAACTGACCTGTGACTACCTCCTGCTCTCAGGCTGTGTCTAAAAGGTAGTTCTTTTCGTTGAGGTGCTGGTCTTAGAGTGACTGGGAGGGTCTGAAATCTCTTATAGGATTGGTTACCAGCAGAGAACCACACTGACTAGGTTACAACTACGGGTTCCTTATTTACTAGGCATGTGACCTTGTGTAAGTCATTTGACTGATCTGTATCTTATTGTCCTCAAATATAAAGTGGACATAATGGTACCTAGCTCACAGGGTCTCATGAGGATGAGGTAATACATAAAACTGACCTGCAAGTACTAGTGATTTGAAGATAATGTAGGATGGTGCCTGTCATCCAATAATCCCTATATAAGTAACTACATTTTTACTACTTTGTCCTCATTTTTTTTTTTTTTTTTTAGTTATCCACACAATGGTTTCCACCTTTGTACCTTGCTTTTGCTTACTTCAACAAGGGACTTAGAAGTCAGTTTTCCTATTTCCATGTGATCAGAAAGAGGGAGAAGGTTGAGGCGGGGTTGAAGGGATGAGACAGCCAACACCAGGCCAACATGTAACAGAGGAAGGAGTGGGTGCTGCCAACAAGGGGAATGGGAAAGAGTGGAGAGTAGAGAGTAGAGAGTGGAGAGAGAGAGAGAGAGAGAGAGAGAGAGAGAGAGAGAGAGAGAGAGAGAGAGAGAGAGAAACAAATCCTATCTACTGGAGTCATTATTACTCAAGCAATGGCTCAGGTTTGATTCCCTAAACACAGAGCCTGAGAGAAGGATTCAGGTACATGTCATTTCTTCAGTAACTGCTCTTCAGCAACAATTGATGAAAGAGAAAAGGACTCAGGGCAGGTAAGGGACAAGAACCAAGCAAAGATGTGGTCTCAGCTAGAGTCTACCCTTGGCCTGAACCACAGGCAGCCCTGGGGTAAAAAAGAATCACGTAGCAGAGCTATCCCTGCCTTTAGGCGAAGATGCCCACTGTTTGGGACCCTACATATGAGTCAGTTATTGCAGGGTGAAGGGGGAAGTTACCTCAAGGGCAAGGTAATTCTTTCCACTGAGGACAACCCCAGAAGAAGGTCAGCTTGGGTCACTTGCAGCCAACACTCATTGCAGCTGGGATTGGGTAAGTGGGCCTGGTATGGAGGATCTGGGCAGACTACCAACAGCATGAATAATCTTATATACTAGAAGGGTAATATGCAAATCGACTGACTAATAGAATGACTAATGCCTGCAGCCTCTCACCCTGGCCGGCCCTGCCTCTGATCGCCCCTCCCCAACCGTGATCGCCCCTTCCTCCCAATCCATCAAATCACCTGTGGCCCCTTGCCCCAGATAGCCCACCCCTGATGGCTCCCATCAGGGTAAGTCCGCCTGGACCCCACCAGTGCACCAGGCCTCTAGTAATAAAATAATGATGATGGCTGTTATTTATTGAATATTGAACTAGCACTAAATCTTACTGGAATTGGGATTATTATACTTGAACACTGCTTTTATTTTATTTTTTCTTTCCAAATACAGTGTGTCTGGTGCAGTGGAGAAAACGTTTGCAAAACGTTTTGTTTTACATCTATGGGATGTCAGTTAAGTTCGATATTTTGGTTAAGCTGTAAAGGTAAGTTGTCACTATGTGAATTTTTATGTACTTATAAAAATTGACCTGCAAGTACTAGTGATTTGTTACACTTGAAGGATTAGAAATTATATTATTTGCTTTATTGAAGTAATAGCAAGTCTGTTCATTAGTGTTTCTCTTAAGACTGGATGATGCTAATTCTTTCTAGACTCTGTTGGTTCAACTAGATCAACATTCATTCTGATTGGTGGGCGGGTCCATTACCATACTAGTTGTTAAATACTTTAAAGTTCATCTCTACTCAGATGTACAATAACCATAGCCAGAGAAAGGAGGACTGTATTCTTAGGTTGTTTCAGGAACTCCAGGAGTTTCTTAGAAGCTAGTACTAGGGTGAGGACATAATGAGTTCCATAGCATAACTGTAACTTATATTTCCTCACGGAATGTATCTTGTAACTGAGAATTGCCATTCAGAACAGTGACTTCCTAGGACTGAACAAATCTCAGTCATCAAAGAATCTTCAAATTACATCTATCATGTTATATTTTTGATTTGGTATACGGTAGTTACAAAAGCAGGGAAATGTATTAGAATTTTTAAAGAAGTTTTCAAAAAGAGTTAAAACAATAGGCTTTCCAGGGGAACCCTGACTATATAAGAAAACCCTTCCAGAGCAACCAGTTGTCTATGTCTTCTTCTTAATTGAAGTGAAAAAATATAAATTTTGCCCTCAAGATCCTATTTTCTTCAGGAATTATTAGGTCTGTTTAAATCATAATTGTTTGCAGCAAAGAGCTTATAAACAAGTGAAACTTCATACATTTAGTAGGAGTGGGACCCTTCGTCTCCTATTTCATGTTCTGCCCTTCTAGTTTCACATAGCATGGGGTGTGGTGGTGGGGGAATAGTTTACAAATGCCGGAAATCCATTTCCCAGTGAGCATTTGTTGTCTCTTTGATAAGGAACTGCTGAAATTCAAACAACAAAGCATCCCCAGCTATTTCTACCAAAACCTGAAGGAAAAGGTAGCCAAAGGTCCAATAGTTTACCAACTGGAAGATAATGTTACATCCTCTTGGCACTCCAGATTATTTTAAATGTTAGTAACTGCTGTGTTAACGGTAATTTGATTGGAATATGTGATGTATGTTATTGTATTTTCAGTAAGGGCTGAATTTGTACTTAAACTGTGTGAAATAGAAAGAATGAAAATATGAGAAATTATTAATCTTCTGTTAACTTAAAATATATTTCTTTTTGTACATTTCAGTTGACATGTTTGGATACCTGATGCTTCTGTTCATTGCAATATTAATTATAATGTTCATTTGGTATTGCTGCATCTTTCACTATTACCTGCAGGAGTATGTTCATTTCATCCTTAGTAAGAATGCACTTGGGGGTAATGTCATTTAAGAAAATACTAAG
>PVJN01038776.1:0-20184 GCA_004026805.1 Lasiurus borealis
AAGAAATCCTTACAACCTGTTTTCAATTTCACCTCTTCACTATTAGGTGAAATTTATTTTGCCTAAATCAGCATCTTTGCTCCAAGCCTTTCCCCTGGTTAGTGGCTCTCTTTTCTACACATGTGCCCATTATCCTACACTTCAATTGTTAACCTACCAATATGCCACAAGACTGTACACTGCTCAGTGGTCATATTTTCATATCTAATGTCTAGCAGAGTACTAGACAAAAGCCGGTAGACCATACATTTTTAATTCAACGAATGCTCATTATTTTAGTCCTCAAGAAAAGCTGCTCTCGGGAAGAACAAAACCACTGTTATGCTTTGCTCCCATAGCATGAAGTGATGTTTAAACACTTGGCAATTTTTTCCCCCTGCAATGCACCAGGGTAGAGAAATAGTCAGGCAAAATTCTCCTTTTTTTTCTTTTCTTTAATATATTTTATTGATTTTTCACAGAGAGGAAGAGAAAGGGATAGAAAGCCAGAAACATCGATGAGAGAGAGACATCAATCAGCCGCCTCCTGCATGCCCCCCATTGGGGATGTGCCCGCAACCAGTGTACATGTCCTTGACCGGAATCGAACCTGGGACCTTTTAGTCCCCAGGCCGATGCTCTATCCACTGAGCCAAACCGGATTTGGCCTCCTCCCTTTTTTTCAAAGAGAAGACCCAAAACATAATGAACCTAAATACAAAATGACACACAACGCTAGAAGGCAGCCCTGAAATACCTAAAACAACGTATTTAATTATCTAGAGGCCAGGCTAGTTGCTTGGACTAACTGTTGGTTCACTAGTGGGAAGTGCTTTCAACCTTGAATGTACATCCCAGTCACCTGGGACTTGACTGAGAATCCGACAGGGCTGGGGAGAGGAACCATAAATGTGCTTTTCTAATGCGCTGCCACCTGATGCCAACACTGCAGGTCTCCAGCCTGGACCTGCCACCTAGGTCCACGCTGCCCAATAACATAGCCACTAGCCACCATCCCTGAAATGCGGTTAGTTCCAATTTAGATGAGCTGTAAATGTAAAATACATACCGATTTCCAAGGCTTAGTATTTTTAAAAAAACCTAATCTGTACTAATTTTATATTGAATTTACAATCTTTTGTACATACTGAGTTAAAGAAAATGTTGTTTCACTTGTTCTTTTAAATGATAGATGTGGCTTGCAGTTACATTATATTTCTACTGTACAGCGATGCCCTAGACCAGTAGTTGGAAAACGCATTAGTCAAGAGTGGCAAACCAGTTTGCCGACCACTGGTCTAACCTGAAGGATCAACCAAATAGCCGGATGAAGACATAGATGAGTGCTGAAACCTGTTTGGCTCAGTGGCTAGAGTGTCGGTCTGCGGACTGAAAGGTCCCAGGTTCAATTCTGGTCAAGGGCATGTACCTTGGTTGCAGGCACATCCCCAGTAGGGGACGTACAAGAGGCAGCTGATCCATGTCTCTCTCTCATCGAAGCTTCTCTCTATCCCTCTCCCTTCCTCTCTGTAAAAAAATCAATAGAATATAAGAAAGAAGACATAGATGAGGAATTTAGGAGTTCTGGGGTTGAGATTATGAGCGTACAAGCTTTGAGGCAGCCCTCTTTAGCACAGTCTGGCATTCTTAAAGCCACGTATTCGGTAGGTTTTGCTACCTCCAACTCAAATGCTTTTCCTTGAAATCTTGATTAGGTTGGTTCCAAAAACCATCCGGGTCTCTGTTCCAACGAATTTCTCAGAGGCTTTTTCTAACCATTCTTTCCATGCTAGCTCTCACACACTATCCCAACATAGTGCTTCCGTGTCCTTATAAATTATTAGGCTCTGCATAATAAACTCCATGAGTTTGCTTGACTTGTTTGCTAGATATCCAGAGCCCAAAACACTACCTTTGACTTACTGAAAGCTTACTGTACCAAGCAGTGTTTTTAAAGGCTTGAGCAACATGCAAAAATCCTTACTTCGTGGCATTTTAGCCGCAGTATAGTCTCATCAGGGGAAGACAGAGAGTAAAGAACATAAGCAAATGATGTGCTCCAGAAAACACATGGTAGGGTAAGTGGGATCTGGAGTCCTGGCAGGATAGAAAGGGGCACTGCCATCTGAAATGATCCCTTGAAGTGATCTTTGGGGATCTGAAGCAAATGGAGTAGGCAAGCAGACAGAAGGAAGTGTGGCTAGAGGGAACAGCTAGTGCAGATGCTAAAGCAGGAATGTTTGCCTCGCCTGCATGAAGCCAACTGACTTGAGCAGTGATGGAGGGGAGGGTAGCAACTGGGGTCAGAAATCCAAGCCACAGCAATGCTTTTGATTTTTATTCCAAAATGAGGAGCCATTGAACAGCTTCAAGTAAAGAACATGTTTCTTTGCTGCTGTGTTTAGAGCAGGCCAGAGAGTCGTGTCCTAGCAGATCAGGTTATTGTGAAACTCTTAAACAAGAAATGGACACACATTTGGCAGTCCACAGCATGTGAGTGGTTTTAAAGCCACAGAATGTGACCACCAATGGAACTTGTCTTGTGGTGCATTTCAACTTTTGGCTTTAGGATATTTCTAACCTTTGATACTGCATCAGGAAGACTTATTTTTTTTTTTAAATCAAGGTTGGAGGTCAAATTAAGAAGTTCCAACTTGTTTTTGAATATTAACTTGGGGATGAAAATATTTCATGCTTTGATTAGAGCCAAATCCCTTTGTTTCAGAAGAGTGAAATAGCTTCTAAAAATAAATGCAAAAGAATAAGAATTAAAGATTAACTTGCGAGACTGAACTTCTTGAAGGCAGAGCAGTCTATGTTTGTATTTTCATGGTAGGACACACTGCCTGGCACATGACAAGCAATCAATAAATGCTTAATGATATCCAAGAATCCAAAGTTATCATAATCATAACACATCAAGACACAAAACAAAATTACAAAAGGAAATTTATTTCAAAAGCATAAGGAAACATTTACTTTTGAACAATGTGATAAACAGATGTCTTGCCAAAAGAAAAACAATCATGACATGAAGTTTTTCATTCGAATTTCTGAAGCAAAAGTAACGTAAGTTGTGCATTATTGCCTTAGGAAAGGGAAGGGGAACAATGAGGTGGCAAAGGAAGAAACACGGTCAACTCAGTATCCAACTTAAAAGTAGAGTCAATTCTGCTCAGCTTTGAGTTTACAAATATTCTTTAAAAAAGGAAAAGAGGAAAAGTTACACTTACTGTTCCAATTTATATAACTGTAGTCCTAATACAGTTCCTATACTTGAAATGGCTTTCGGCCACCTGGTCACAGTTTTCAAACAGCAATTCCAGATTCCTATGTCTGTTCAGATCCCAAGGGAGCTCAGGGTCAGCTCGTTGTCTTTTGGAATGTTTAGATTACTGCCACCACTCCAAATCAAGCTGACCAGTTTCTTATGCTCACTTGTATAGTTCTAGTCTTCCAAAAATATTTATCCCATAAACATGTGCAGTAATTCTAACAAAGGGGGTTTGTTTTCCCCCCCGCTGTAAGGGTTAACAGTAATGAAGACTCTGCCATTGGAATTACTAACTATTCCTCAAAAAATAGGCCAAACTACTAGGAAATATTATTCAGACATTGGATTTGAGTAGCAAACTTGGGGAGGGAATATTAACTGTGAAACAAAAATATATGAAACATTCAAATGCAGAGCAAAGGACCTAAGCTACTAAAAATGCCCATGACATTAAACACTCCACAAACCCCCCATCTTTTTTTTAACCTAAAGATTCTATTGGCTAACTTATACAATAATTTTGATTAATAACCTGAGAAGTTAAAATCTTCAAAGTGGCAAAAGCAAACAGAGACCATCCCTTATTATTGGTAGAACATGTTATCAAGTCACTTTTCCTGGATTGCCCTGGTTATTCAATTCCCAAAGTCTAAATTATTCTATGTCATCCTGCAGAAACCTATATGTACATCAGATTCAGTATTTTGGCTGTATTTCTCCAAAAGGGATCGCCAAACTCATCCTTGAAAACGCAGCCTTTGTTTATTTTCAGTTTTAAATAACAATAATCATGTTAAGTGCAACGGACTCAAAATCCCTCACTACTGGGAAGAAAACCTAGATAACAAGTTAATAATGGATTCAGCCTCAAAAGGGTAATCATCATGTCAAAGATGACCTGTTCCTGGAATTTTAAAAAGTGATTTATGTTGCGTAGTCAGCATGCATATATATATATACACACACACACATATATATCTTATGTATGTATGTATGTATATTATACATACACATTTCTATTCAAATAGTAAGATCCCATATTCAAAAGCTTATTATCACAACATATGGAGAAGAGTTAAGTAAGCAGTGCAAAGCAGCTTACATTCTCCTAAAAATGTAATACTTCTACATTTAAGTATTTTGCTCTTAGTACACTAGGTAGGAATGCTGAATCATTGCCTAGCAGCTTTATTAAAAAAAACACACAATGAAAACCAAATGTTAAAATTGACCATTACTCTTCTCTATACATTGGGGGAAAAGGGGAGAAGAAAATCAGTAAGCTTTCAAAACTGATCATCTTTACCAGTTATCAGAAATAGAATTTCATTATATTTTAGATTTGAATAGCTCTCAACAAATTATGAAGATGTTTAAAAGATTCCACAATATGAAGTCTGAATAATGATGATATTGCAAAAACAAGATTGCGCACAAAGCATCCAAAAATATCGCTGTGGTTTTACCTTGGACACAACCATGGTCTGTTACAAAAGTAGATCATACATACAAAGGTATAAAGAACAATAAGTTTTGAGCTGAAGGCAGCAGTCTTTTTTAAGGGACACCCCCGGCAATCCAATGAGTAGTAGAATTTAAGTATATTAAGCTCATGACGATGCTGAAGAATGTGATGTCTCATTCAGTAGAGTCTTCCCCGACTACGATTTCCTCGTGCTCCCCAACCTCGGCCACCTCTACTTCCCCTGAAGGCTCCTCTCTGCTCTACGAAAAAGCGAACAAGGGTTTAGGTCTTGCTCAGGACTTCACAGCAAATATAGCTCAGTGCCCTAAGGAAGCAGTAGGCTCTATAAAAGCAGCATTGGTATTCTGCTACACCATCCACAGATTCATTCTGTACATAAAACCAGGACATGTATATCAAAGAACATATAACAAGGTGCAAAATATAGTCATAGCTGGCACTCAATTAAATGTATCCCATTAACAAAGATATTTCAAGGTCACAATGTTATAACTAAACTTATTCTTTATTTCAGAAACTATCACAGATAATGAAACTATAAAAATTTCTTTACTTAATATGACATTAACAAAAAAGCCACTGGCTTTCAAAAGTTGGTGATATAAATACAAACTATCTTAAACTATCAAAGATCAATTATAAAATATTAGGCTCAACTGACACAATTTTCCTTTCAAATGTGATAGGCAATTTGTTTTGGGTCATATTTCAAGCACCAAAACTCTGGAAAAATATATATATATAAATGCTGACAGTTTTTCTGCTTGCTTTATCAGCTATATGAGCTGCTGCCAAAAAGTGATGATGTGCATACATATGATATTTGGGTTACTGATTATAAATTAAGCACATCTTTTGCTGAAAAATCAAGTCACGTGTGTCATATGGTAGAATAAGATGTTGATTCTCTAGGCAGTCTCTCTTATAGCTCCAGAAACATATTTCTGAGGAGTCTTTCCAATAAAGAAAATTGACTGAAGTTATCAGCAAACCTGGACTTTCATCATACATAAATGAAGAGTCTCAAATATAGATCAAATCTCTTCACTGAACTTTCAAACTTCCTCATTGCAGCAATATTATTAGGACCAAGAAAAAAACTGTGTTGCTATTTTTGGATCCATAATGCTGGAATACTTGAAAAATTCTTATTAAGTCAACACTGCAACCCATTCTCCCCTCCCCCCCCCCCCATTATGGCTAGAAATACAGTTACCTTATTTGGGTGATGTTTTAATATATTTTTTTTTCCTCCAGAAATTCTTGAGTTAGAAAACTAAGATCTTTCTGCAGCTTAGCCAACATTTCTAATAGAATGGATCTGATTCAGAGTCACCTCTCATGACACATTTTTCTAAGTTGATCAGTCTGCACACCATTTAAATGAACCCATTAAATTTATTACTCCAGTGAACACATTCATAATATTACTAGATGCTCTGAAGGAAGAATGCAGTGACCATGTGTGCATTCAGGTAGTGTTGCAACCTTTATGTAGCTCTAACTCTGCATTTTTTATTAAGATTGGGCCTTATCTATTGCATGTCTGCACGTTTCCCCCACCACACTCATTATAAAACCTTAATTTCTCACCCTAACTGGTTTGGCTCAGTGAATAGAGTTTGGACCTGCAGACTGAAGGGTCCCAGGTTTGATTCTGGTCAAAGGCACGTAAATTGGCAGGTACACCCCCAGTAAGGAGTGTGCAGGGGACAGCTGAATTGATGTTTCTAACTCTCTCTCTCTCTTTCTCCCTTTCTCTCTATAAAAATTCAATAAAACATATTAAAAAACACACACAAAAAACAAAACAAAAAAACCTTAATTTCTCAGTAAATTTAACATCAACACAGTTACTAAACATCTTCATCAATATTATTATTAGCTATAAGTTAATAACAGACTACTAAAATCCACCCTTTCAATCAATTTTAATATGAGGAACTGGGTTCCCCTAAATTGGTCAGCTAATTACGTGATCCTGTTATCTTTTCTATACTGGCTATTTCTTTTTGATCTGCAACTGATATAGCTGTTATTAAAGTACAAAGAGTCACCAGTTTTCTTTTTGAAGGGCTTTATCCTGAGAGACCATTCTACACTTCTGTGTTATTTTCCAATGGTTTCAAGCTTATATTACTAACTTAAAACATCACTACTCCTAGTTAAAATTATGCTATAAAAATTATTATGTTTTAAAAAGGTAAAGGGTAAAGTATACAAAATATAGAATGTTTACAACTCCCAGGTTACTGGGGAGCTTTCTTCATAGGAGGGAAAACTAAACGTGGGTATGTTTGTAAGCGATTTGATTGAAAATGCCCCAGGAAGCGGAAATCAGCTGTGGGAACCAATACTGTGTTCATAAAGTAAGTGAGACGTGGGCTGGTAAAACAATAAACTTGGATAAGGAAACCAAGTCTAAATATATCTGCATGGACTCAAAGAACAATCACAAATTATGGCTCCTTCTTTATGGTGAAGGAGTTTAGGCCTATGGCACTGGTACAGTTTATTTTCTTTATAATAGACCTGTTCTATAGGGTGGGTGGTAATATTAACACTACCTGTTTCCCTAATAACATAAAAGGAATAAATTTCCCAACCCTTCAGTGTATATGACTTAAAAAAACATCAATAACCATTCAGTCTTCTCTGGAAAAAATAAAACAAAGCATGAGCTTGGCTGACTTGGAAAAATAGAATTATGATGATTTTGCCAAATGTAGGTAACAAAATGTATTCTATTTTTCTTTTTGAGGAATAAATGGATAGTATTTATTAACATGTTTTGTAAAATTTTAAATTCAATATAATGGAAATTTTATTAGCAAATATTGCAATTGGGACATATTGCAAAATGCCTCCTCTCTTTTAATGTAAATCATTTAATTCCATTATAAGAAAATTTAAAAATATAAACAAAATCTATTCTTAAAAAGACCATAAAACGTTTTTCCCCCTCCAATTTTGAGGCAACAATAACATCCCAGAAAAAAAGAAATGCAACATACTTCGGATATGCAACATCTTCCTGATATGCCGTCATTTCCCCAAGGACAGGCGTAAAAAGGGGGTAACAACTGAGATAGAAGGGCCCACCAATTCTAATCTGTAGCATTGCAAGAATATGCATAAGCAGATAATCAACTCTCAAATATAAAAACTAGAAGAAAATTTACTCTTATTTTCTATTTAAGAATCAGAGTTGAATTTGCTTTGTATACAATTTATGACAAAGCAAACTGTGCTTGGAATTTGTGCATGGGTAGGGTCCCAATTACAAGCTGCGCCCTATAGAAATATTAAAGTATTTAATACTGGACACAAAGGATAATCATTGGGCATGCTTGTTTGCCCTGTTACTTTTCTGACTACAGAACTGAAGTTGTGACCCCTGGGTTTTTGTCTTGGATAAAAATGTTTTTCATGTTGGCAGTTTAAAAAATATCACAATCTAAGGGTTTGCATTTTTCAAATGCATTGTTATCATCTGATTCTCACTATCAGGCACAGGGCAGAATCCTCATGAAAATGCAAGAATAACTGACCTGCCCGAGTGAAGTAATACAATTCTCTACGTATTGCCATTATTCTTGATTATGTTCATTAAATCAAATGACAGAATCTGATCGAATAGGTGATTTTAAAAATGGTTAATTTTAAGACATCATATTAACTAAGAAAAGTGCCAGAGGACAATATTTGTTCAAAAGTCTAAATATGCCCAAAGGAACACAAAATCCTTTCCATTTACAAAATGCTTTCACAAATATTTGAAGTTTTTAAGATCTGTGTTACACCTATTTTTCAGGTAAGAGAAGAGGCTGAGATGCATGTTTTTATATTATTTCACAAGTAAAAGAATTCAGTGATCTTTCCCACATTAAAGTTGCTTCAAAGAAAAAGGGCAAAAGCAAAAAATAGTATTTGTTCTGCAGCAAGCCATTATTGAGGCAGCATGCAACGAATAGTGAAAGTGGCTCCGCCAAGTTCCTTTTCCAGGAACTACACTCATTCAGCATCTCAGGATCAAGCTGCCATAGCTTTGAACAGTATCTGTGAGCAACTGTACTCTATCTTGATTTGATGCATACCTGAGCAAGATGTGTTCTAACATGTCAGAAAAGCCTGAGACTTTGTAAAGGTGTCATGCTTATTTTAAAACTGGATGTAATTAAGTGTTTCGATTGTGGTGAATGAAATAAAGATGCTGTGTGTTGAATCAGCCTCTGTCCACCATTTGTACTACTCACACAGAGAATGTTAAAAGCTGCTGGTTACCATAGGTCCTGCTAGTATCAAAGTGATCTTTTACTTGACATTCAGTAACAGGAAATATACTGCTTGAGTGGGACTGATGGCGTGTAAACATGGTGTGCATTTATCATCATTCCTGCTTTGACTATCTGTATTATTTTTATGTTTTTAACTAGAGGCCCAGTGCTCAGAATTTGTGCATGGGTAGGGTCCCTAGGGGCTGCCCGCAGGGAGGGGGGTGGAGGAAGCCTCCCTTCTCCTGGCCGCCTGCTGCTGCTGGCCCTGCCCCCTGGTTAAACTCCCGATTGAGGGGACAATTTGCATATTAGACTTTTATTATATAGTATTAGACTTTTATTATATAGGATGTGTACTTTGGTAGGTTATTTTTTGGGTCTTGGAAGGCTCTAAAATTTTTCTATGTTAAATTAAACATAACTGCTTCACTTCACACCATTTCAGCTTATGAAAGGTTCATAGCAGTTCTCAATCTGTGGGTCGCGACCCCTTTGAAGGTTGAACAACCCTTTCACAGGGGTCGCCTAAGACTATTGGAAAATGCAGATATTTACGTCACAATGCATAACAGTAGCAAAATTTCATGGTTGGGGGTCACCACCACATGAGGAACTGCATGCAAGGGTCTTGGCCTTAGGAAGGTTGAGAACCACTGGTTTATAGGAATGCTCTACTTAGGGATAGTGGGGGAAACTTGTACTGCAGAATTACTTCTAATTGGTAATCAAGGTCAATAATATGTTTGATTGCTAGTATTATTAAACTAGAGGCCCAGTACACAAATTCATGCACATTAAAAGGAAATTAATTAGAAAATATTTTAGAGACCGGGGAGGGACCAGGGAGATTGGTTCTTGCCGATTTCCGATTGGCAGAACCCCAGCAGCAAACTAATTACCAGTTGGAGCGTGACCAGTGGGTGTCATAGCAACTTGCCAGTTGGTCGATAGATTGGCTGGACACTTAACATATTAGGCTTTTTATATATATAAATGTCTTAAAATGAGATTTGTGGAGTCAATGATATTTTCGTTTATTCTTCGCTGAAAGGAACTATGAGGGAGCAAGTCAATGAGAAACAAACTTCACTTTTCATTCGATAGCCCTGGGAGAGAATAGATTAAGGGAAACCCTTCTGGCACTAATAGCTGCAGCTGACAGGAGGACTGTACTCTGGGCAGCAGTGAAACCACAGTGGGTCACATCTTCATTGCCAGATGACACTTTTAACATCTGACTCCACTTCTATGACTTTTCCTTTTGAAACAGTTCAGAAGACAGAGGACAAGCAGTAGGCTGGTAAGGACCAGGGGGACCACTAACACCACATCTGCCAGAAGCTATAGCTCTATCCCTGAAGGAGAATGCACAGATTGTCTTGCCTTGAAGCTAGAACAGGGAACACCAGGAATGGATGGTTCATGCCAATTTCCTTTTTTTTTTTCCTGTTGGCTCCTCTGAATACAAGAGGCATATTTTATTTTTAAGTGCTTGGTGCTACTGCTCAGTTCAATGAACCCACAAGAATATGTCAAAAAGGAACAGGATCAATTGTTTCCCCAATAACTCTTAATTCTTAAACTAATTCAGAAAAATCACACAGAACAGCTATAACACTGTATATAACTGAAAATGAAAATCAAGTACAACACAATTCCTGTCTAATATCTCATATTGCTTATACCCAAACGGAAACGCTCACCATAATTAAAGTTGCCCAAATTGCTGCTATATTTCCCACTAGGAGGATTATAAATCTGCCTTGCATCTCTTTTTGGTCCTGCTGGGGATTTCTTGGGTGGTGAACCAGAAGTTGTATCTTCAGCGGCTCTCTTCGGCCTATAACAGTAAAAAGAACCGTGATAAAAAAAATTGCATTAAACCAGAGGCGCTTATAATTTAGCATAGGCACTCTAAAGATGAGTCATACCAGAAAAAAGGAATAACATTCTGATGTCATCAAATTAACTATGCCTTAGTAATGCAGACATTATTAAAAAAAGACTTAAAAGGCTTTAATATAGTTTAAACTAAAATACGTAGCTTCAAAGACTATATGCAAGTGACCCATTTTGTAAAACTTGTCAGAAAAGTTTAGTTATGCCACGTAAGTACAAATAGGCTGAAAAATCTAGGGCTGTATTCCACCAGTTTATAAGTACTGGAATTAGATTTTATATTTAAGTCATTCTTCTAATAGTCATATTTTAACATCTTATTAAGAATCATTTAATAATGTGCCATTTTGTTCAGTAAATATAATATCTGAATTCAGATTTTTATATTTGTAAATCATAAGTATTAGGACACTTAAAATTCTCTTTAAATATAATTCTTACCCCATTTCAACCCTCTGTACAGGTTTCCAGGATAATGTTACTGTGCTCTTATAAGAGGGAGGAATGTGGAAGAGATCCTGAAGAGACAAAATTAGATAAGATTTCTATGTATCTGATGGTGAGTGGAGTGGCTGGGTGGTGAGGGTAAGAAACAGATAAAGACATCTTAAAGATTACTTTTAGGAAAGGAAGCTTTATCTTTCTTGCTCTTGTGCTGGTGATTAAGGTCCTAAAAAATACTAAAAAAAAAAACTAAACTGGGACAATTTTGTTAAAAGTTACACCCCTATTACTACCTTGCTGGTGTTGCTCAGTGGTTGAGCATCGACTTATGAACCAGGTGTTCACACCTGGGTTTCAGGTCAGGGCACATGCCCGGGGTTGTGGGCTCAATCCCTAGTGTTGGGCATGTAGGAGACAGCCAACCAATGACTTTGTCATCACTGATGTTTCTATCTCTCTCTCACTGTCCTTTCCTCTCTGAAGTCAATAAGTATATATTAAAAATTCTTTTTTTTAAAGGTACATGCATTAATTAATCCCTGGTTGTGCACAACACTTAAGAAACTAAAGCTAAGGTTTTTCTAAATGTGATTTCAAGTTTCAGGATAAAATATCAATAACAATTAAGTATTTCTCTTGCATATTTTTTAAGTAATTCAAAAGTAGAACACTCCTTTTCTAGCAAACTTGGGAGGACAGGGTAAGAAAGGAATACGTATTACCTTGATTAAAACATTGATGTTATTTGTTATTTTCAATGCAACAACTTTAATTTTGTTCTGCAAAAAGAAAAAAAAACATAATGCCAATTAACTTTTACAATGCATATTCTATTACATTACTCTTTCAGAAACATTATCCCAATTTTTTTTTTTTTTAAATATAAACCAGTGCAGAGATGGCAAAGAAAGCAAATAATCTTGACAGGTTAGAACATTAAAGTGTTATCTACAACCTACCTGAAAAAACGAGTAAGGGACAGGTCATATGCACATAGAAATTATTTAAAAAATAATCAGTTTAAAAAACACACATCAGTTTAGCCTGGCAAGTGAGGCTTAATGTTTTAGCATCGACCTGTGAACCACAAGGTCACATATCCACTCTTAGTCAGGGCACGTGCCCAGGTAGAGGGCTTGATCCTCAGTGAGGGATATACAGGGATACATCTGATCAATGATTGTCATCATTGATTTTTCTCTCTCCCTCTTTCCCTTTCTCTGTGAAATCAATAAAAATATATTTAAGAGTACAATCAGTTTACTTAAAGATAGACAGGATGAAAAATTAAAATATTTTACTAGGATTGGGATGAAGAGTGATCAAAATAGATGAAACCAGGGAACCAAATATCCCACCAGAAACAAACATAGTTTGGTATAGAATTGGCAATTTAATATTTTTCTCCAATTTAATATTTGGGTTTAAAAAAGATGAAATTAAAAATATGACAACCATCCATCAAATATTTAAACAATACTAGTATGTGGAGAAATCAAGATGGCGGCATAGGTGAACACTTAAACTGCTGCCTTGCATAACAATAACAAAACTACAGCTAAAAGACAGAATGGACATCATCCAGAACCACAGGAAAGCTGGCTGAGTGGAAATTCTACAACTAGAAGGAAAGAGAGGGCCTCAAGGAGACTCAGAGGAGCTGCATAAAGCTGAGGTACAGAGACATGTGTGAAGAGAGGAAGGGCGGCTCAGTGCCTGGCTGGCTGGCTGGCTTCCTCTAGCGGAAGGGAGATGGAAACTCCCGACTGCACTGAATGAGCCCCAGTCCCAGGCAAGACCCTGGGGTCCCAGACTCATACAGGGGGAGCCTGGACTGTTGGGAAAAGAGAGGAGGCACGGAAACTCAGGGGAGCCACGAAAGGCAGAGGTCTGGAGGCATGCATGTGATTGCACGCAGAGAAGACTGCAGCTATTACCGAGGGACACTGAGACCCAGGGGTCTCATAGGGCAAGGCTGACAGGAAGTTAAGGCTGTCTGCTCAGCCCTGAGATTGTGCCTCATCCAAGTCAAGCACCAAGGTATTTGTAATTTTGCAAGTCTTGTCTCATAAGGCTGTCTTCAGCACAGTTTTCCCAGAGTAAACACAGCTGATCCTCACAGCCAATTGGCCGGGAGGTCAACTCCCCCCACTGATATCAACAACAATCAAGATTTAACTACAACAAGGCTGTGCACACAGCCCATGCAGGAGTGCACCAAGAGTGTCCACCTCAGGTAAATGGGGAGGCTGAGCCACTGGGCCATATAGGACACCTAGCACACAAAGCCACTCTACCACCTCAGGGAAGCAGCAAAAATGCAGAGACAAAGAAACAGACCACAAATTAAAGAAATGAAGGAAAACAAACGACTGGATATAGAGTTCAAAACCAAGAATTTCCTAGAAAAAATGGATAAATTTAGCGAGACCCGCGAGGATATGAAAAAAGACTAACTAGAAATTAAAAATACACTGACTGAAATGAAATGTATTATACAGAGACCTAATAGGCTAGAGGAACAGAAGAATCAAGTAAAAAATGTGAAGATAGTGTAAGGAGCCTCTGGGACAACTTCAAGCATACCAACATCAGAATTATGGGGGTGCCAGAAGAGAGACCAAGATACTGAAAACCTATTTGAAGAAATGACTGAAAACTTCCCCCACCTGGTGAAAGAACACACTTACAAGTCTAGGAAGTGCACAAAACCCCAAACAAAAGGAATCCAAGAGGACTACACCAAGACACATCATAATTAAAATATCAAGAGCAAAAGACAAAGAGAGAATATTGAAAGCAGCAAGAGAAAAACAGTTAATTACCTACAAGGGAGCACCCATAGGATTTTCAGCTGATTTCTCAACAGAAACTATGCAGGCCAGATGGGAGTGGCAAGAAATATTCAAAGTGATGAATAGCAAGAACTTACAACCAAGAATACTCTACCCAGCAAAGCTATCATTCAGAATTGAAGGTCAGAAAAAGAGCTTCACAGAGAAGAAAAAGCTAAAGGAGTTCATCACCACCAAACCAGTATTATATGTAATGCTGAAAGATATTCTTTAAGAAGAACAAGAAAAAGGTAAAGATAAAAATTATGAACAACAAATACATATCAACAAGTGAACCTAAAAATCAAGTGAATTAAAAATCTGATGAACAGAATAAACTGGTGAATATAATGCAATCAGGGGCATAGAAAGGGAGTGACAATTCTCAGGGGTGAAGGGGTATAGGGGTGTGAGAAGAGACTGTACAAATATCGTACACCTATGGATGAGGACAGTGGAGGGGAGGTAAGAGCAGAGGATGAGGTGGGAACTGGGTGGAGAGGAGCTATGGGGGGGAAAAGAGGAACAATTGTAATAATCGGAACAATAAAGATTTATTAAATTAAAAAAAAATCAATACTAGTATTGCTGCTAATGAGAACCTAGTGAAAGATTGGTATGTAAGTTTGGTAACATTTTCCACAAACATCGGAAACACTGAAGATATTGCAACAATGACAAAAATACAACTTAGCAAATAACTAAATATGTAAACAATCTTCTAACATCATGTATCACAACACAGACTTATAGCACTATTTCAAAATGAAGTCGCATATTACTTTCCAGTGTCTGAATTCAATATGAATTGGTAATAAATGGTGGCTATTATAAAAATTTATTTGAAATGTGACCCAGTATTCCTACCTCATCTGTTTTTAAGGCCTCGCCTGATTTACCCTGGAGAGCCAAGCGAAGTTGTCTGATATAAACCTGCAGGCCCCGTGCAAAGTACTGCAGCCTAAAGGAAGAATATTTGTTAATTAGCAAATTATCACTTCAACTTTGTTTTCTACTTCAACTTAGACAAAGGACACCAAGAAAACACAAACTGTATTGCCTTCTCAACAATTTCTGACTTCAACTAGTCATTTCTAGTTGGAGACACTTCGGAACAGAGTAATATTAATCCCTTTTAGTATGATCCTGCCCATTTGTTTTCCTGTTTTAGAATGCATATCTTCTGTATCATCTGAGGTTCATATACGCATCATAACCAATAATATAACCCTCTATCCGAGTATTCTCTTGCTCATAAAGTCACACCTGAACCCGAGATCTATTCTGCAAGTATCTGAAGATGAGGTTGATGGGCTGCACCACCACCTGCAGTTTTTGGTCCTGGCCACAGTACACCGTGTTGGAAGCTGACAAAACCACACTAACCCGCTAGAGTAACTTAAGTTGCCTGCTTCTGATCAAATGTTTCATATTAAACCTCTGATTTACCAAAGAGTAGAGGACAGTAACAGATGATACACCAGCTAAGCATTTCAAAATTTAAGATGTAAATTTGTTAATTTGGGGTGTTACATTAGGGAATCTGCCCAAATCATAAAGCAAGTGGGGAGAGCCAAAGTCCATTTTTTGGAAAAGTTCCCTCCCCTCTCTCCCCCATATACAATAGATATTATATGTTTGCACCAATTTCTCTTTTGTGGCTCTTCTATTTTGTTCCGTGGAGTAAGAAGGGTGGTTAGACAGCTTTTTAAAATGAAAATAAAACGTAGGGAGCATCAGATAGCCATCATCTTTGCCAAGGATCAGACTACTTCAATCATACATCACCTAATTTTAAAATCTTTGAGCTTCTCTGCATTCAGTTTGGCTGTTAAGAAATCTGGAAGTTTTCGGCCCAGCTGGTGGAAGCTGTACAACAAACACTCCACATAACTGAACTGCAGCTTCGGTTCCTCATTACCAGCATTCTCCCCATTTTCTGCTTCTTCTGGAGGGAGAGGCATGTATTCCTAAGAGATGAAAACACAGAGATATTTGCAATCTGTTCTAAATAATTACAAACATATATTAGACTAATGGTAGGGTATGCTTTTATGGTAAGGCACGAAGCATTAAAACGTACCAAGACCAGAAATTTAAGTAAGGTATGTCTTTTAGACCTATTGGATCAATGATCTACACTGTTAATTCTCCATATTAACCTATGTTATAGCTGCTACTAATATTAATAATGACAATGAAAGAAGCTAATGTTCATTAGGCACTCAATGTAGGTGGAATTCTGAAAGCGTGGTATCTTTCCTATGGTGAAAAAGTCAACCTAGGTTCAACCTTATAAGTTGATCATCTTAACCTACTAAATTATGCTAATTCCAAAAATCTTCTTTGAATATTAGTCCATATTCTCGAAGTATTGAGTCTTTTTTCATTCAAAGAACCCCCTCAGGCAATCGTTATCAGTACTGTAATCATTGTCACCCTAGAGATGATACTAGATGACTCTATTATGGACCTAATGCTTATCACTGCGTCATAACTGCTCACACCCAACAAAATAATTTGATGACTCTGATGATTTTATCAGATGGCCTGTTTTCTCCACAATTATGACTTAAATTTAACTTTATTTCCTAGTTGCTAAACCTACCAGGCCTTGGGCAGCAACTTGAATGATGGGACATTTTGATCAAGGCTAGCAGAAGGTCCTACTTTATAAATCCTGTGTTATACTTTACACAAAGCATCAACAACAGAAAAAATGCCAAAGATTAAAAATAGATTTTTTTTTTTAAAGTAGGAAACATGTGGCCTGAGCAGCTAACAGCACTTGCTAGTATTGTCTAATACTGTAACTTCAAAATCTGGCTTCCCATAATCTAGAAATTAATACTATATTATTATACTCAGGGGATATACAATTTTCATGGGGGAAGGTTTCTTACCAATAACTTATCAAACAGTTTCCTTAAATTTGTTTCTAGCTTTTCCATGTCACCACAAAATGAACTCATTTCCGCCAACAGTTTCAATACCTAAAACACACAATTTACTGTTATTAGTATTATTTTCTTGAATGAGCAAGAACTATAAAGGTCAGAGAGATTATGTGACTGGTCAAATCATAATATATGTAAGTTGCAGGGCAAGACCCTAAAACCAAGCTCTAAGAATTTTCAACAATCAAATGTAATAAAGAATATACATGATATTTTCTGCTACAGGTTAATAATGATAGTGCTAAATACAATGTAAAACTGACAAATACATTAACTAACTTGACAATTTGTAGAAAAAACTGAGGAAGTACTCTTTAACAGCAAATAACATTTTTTTTTTAATCCTTATCCAAAGATATTTTTCCATTGATTTATAGAGTAGAAGAGAGAGGAAAAGAGAGAAATATTGATGTGAGAGAAACATCGATTGGCTCCTTCCTGCATGAGCCCCGACCAGGGCCCGAGCCCGTATTCGAGGTATATGGCCTTGACTGGAATAAAACCTGGGAACCCTTCGGTCCGAAGACCGACGCTCTGTCTACTGAGCCAAATCAGCTAGGGCAGTGGTTCCCAACCTTCTTTTGGCCATGCCCCACCTATGTATCTCTAAAATCCTGATGCTTGCTTGTGACAAATAATTATTATATTCCAAAAGTGAACTTATATTCACATGGAGGAAGCCTAAAAGCCATTAGCGTGGTCTAAACAAGCTTCCAAAGACCATGGCATCCATGAAAGAGAAAAAAAAGAACGAAAGGACAGTTGAAGTACTTAAGAAGAAATGACTAAGAAATTGTAAAAAATGAAGTGATATGAAAAAATAGCAAATAGTTTCAAAACATAGAATACAGAACTGAAATCATAAATATGTCACAATATATATTTATATACTGTATCTGAGGCCCCTAGAACCTTAAGAAATGCAAAAAATTCACTGTTAATAACCATCTTGAATTGCCCCCCTTAAAAATCA
Organism: Lasiurus borealis; assembly: GCA_004026805.1. NCBI lineage: Eukaryota > Metazoa > Chordata > Mammalia > Chiroptera > Vespertilionidae > Lasiurus > Lasiurus borealis. The sequence continues at coordinate 18,124 of PVJN01038776.1, forward strand.
ATTGCCCTCCTATGGGGGTGTGTGCCCCACATTGGGAACCACTTAGCTAGGGGTTAGCAGCTAATAACTACTTACTAACACTTAGGGCCTAATTTCTTATTAAAATTTAGTCTCTGGTATTTGAAGCAAACTACAATGTACAATGAGTCTTCTCTACCCCAAAGACCTATGAGGGAAATACATTTCCATATTTCAATTTGATTCAACAATCATCAAGTGCCTTTCAGAATCAGGCACTAGATTCTGGGGATACGGAGATGAACATGGTTAAATGTGGGGAGATAAGTAAATGTAAAGTATTACACATGCTGTGAAAAAATGTATGTAAACATTAGAGCTGAGATACAAAGGAGAGAGCCGGAGTAATCAATTCTATTGGAGAAAGGATAAAGGATATTTTGTGTTAACCCAGCTTAAATCTGGCTCCATCAGTTGAGGATAGAGATGGGAACCATCATTGGTTAAATACCTTATTTAGAAATATTAAGGCTACAAAGGTAGGGACTGACTACAATGAAAACTACAAGCAGTGCTTTCCCATTACAACAGCCTTTAATTGAATTCATAAATCATTCCTATGTAATTCATTCCAGGACAGATTGCTTGCTAGCCATTACCAGACCTCTATTGTCTTAGAAATTGGATTTAAGTTAGTGGTGTATATTTTTATTAAAACAGGAGAATATCTTTTCAGTACCAAAGGAGAAATCTTCTCTTACCTCCAACTGTATATCAAGACCCTCCACTGGAGTAGTTAAGGAGCTAAGATTAGGTAGAACCTGCTCACAGAAGTAAGTCACAAACCTTGTGGAATGCACATTTTTCTGTAAAAAACAAAAAAAACAAAAAATATGGAGTTGTCAAAAAAAAAGGAGACATATTCTTCCAAGTATAACAGTAAAATATCATTCCTCTAAATGCTGACTGAGCACTATAGTATCAAGCACTGTGGTTACAAATACAATGCAGTGCACACTCTGGGGCACCCCCAGAAATAATTATTTTTAAAATCCTCATCCGAGGATATGTTTTTATTGAGTATTTGGGACGGGGAATTGGGGGGAGGGGGACATGCAAGAAACATCAATTGGTTGCCTCCTATATGAGCCCCGACCAGGATCTAACCAGCAATCTTTTGGTATACAGAGTGACCAACTGAGCCATCTATATATCTTTTCATTGTTGCAAATTTTGGGGAAGATTTTAGTGTTGAATTTCAGATTGTACATTTTCACAAAGGATAGATCCTTTAAACTTTTTTTTTAAACTATGGTATGCACATCCCAGAACACTGATGGCTAGAAATAGCACAAAGCTAGAGATAAAGAGCATATATACTTGGAACAACAATCTGTTAGAAATTTTAAGAAAAAAGGTTAAATTACTAAAGCAAGTATTTTAGAAACTCAGCCAAATTATAATTTATGATGCAAAATTCTCAAGACTTTAAAAAAGTCTCTTAGAAAGACATTCAAGAAACTTCTTGCCGCTTTGGTCTCACCAACCCTACTCAAACCCCTATAAACTAAATATTGATTCCACTATGTTACTACAGTGGTACCTCGAGATACGAGTTTAATTCTTTCCGTAACCTTGAGGCGTGGGAAACTATGAGACGCTCAAGTCGAAGTAAACTGGTAGGTCGTGTGCAGCCGGTCGATCCGCGCGATTACTCGTATCTCAAATGTTGCTCGTATTTCAAAGCAAAAATCGCTCGCTTGACGGCTCGTATCTCAAAAATCTCGTATGTTAGGGCACTAGTATCTCGAGGTACCACTGTACTTTTACGCAAAGGTTTGAAGAGAATGGTCAAGTGAATATCTATAGAAATATAAGCTGCCCAGCCAGCATGGCTCAGTGGTTGAGCATCGACCTAGGAACTAGGAGGTCACATTTGGATTCCAGGTCAGGGTCCATGCCCAGGGTTGTGGGTTAGATCCCCAGTATGGGGTCATCACTGATGTTTCTATCTTTCCCTCCCCCTCTGAAATCAATAAAAACATAGTTAAAAAGGGAGCAATAGAAGCTAACAGAGTACAGAAATAGCATCGATGTAAAACA
>PVJN01038777.1:0-20159 GCA_004026805.1 Lasiurus borealis
CTTTCTTTCTTTCTTTCTTTCTTTCTTTCTTTCTTTCTTTCTTTCTTTCTTTCTTTCTTTCTTTCTTTCTTTCTTTCTTTCTTTCTTTCTTTCTTTCTTTCTTTCTTTCTTTCTTTCTTTCTTTCTTTCTTTCTTTCTTTCTTTCTTTCTTTCTTTCTTTCTTTCTTTCTTTCTTTCTTTCTTTCTTTCTTTCTTTCTTGGCATTTTACCTGAACTGCACTGGTGAATCTGTTTAGGCAACTACATACATTTAAAAACGTTCAGCTTTTCTGCCAAGCTGGCATGTCTCAGTGGTTGAGCATTGATCTGTGAACCAGGAGGTCACAGTTCGATTCTGGTTGGGGCTAGTTACAGGCTGGATCCCCAGTGTGGGGCATGGAGAAGGCTGTTGATCGATGCTTCTCTTATCATTGACTAGAGGCCAGCTGCACAAATTCGAGCAGGGGGGAGGGGGTCTGGCCAGCCCATCCTCTTTGGGGCCAATTAGGCCAGGCCAGCTAGGCGGTGGGTGGTTGACTGGCCGGCCCTACCCTTAGTTGAACTTCCAGCTGAACTCCTGGTAGAGGGGACAATTTGCATATTAGCCTTTTATTATATAAGATGTTTCTATCTCTCACTCCCCGTTCCTTCTTCTCTGAAATGAATTAAAAATATATTTAAAAACAAACAAAAAACTTTGAGCTTTCCATGTTCCGTGGAATAGAGGTATCTATGCTTAAGCAGTTTTTCTGGTCTGATTGGATTAAAATGTCTGACAGGAATCAGGACAGACATGGAATCTAGTCTGTCTGTGAAGTGGCACTTAAGCATGTAGTCATGTAACTACATTGGCCTAACTCTTGAGCTAGAGTCTTCCGGTGAACAGGTAAAGCTTCTGCTACCCAGGCAAACCCATAACCTCTGCCATCCCTCCTGATTCACTGGTCTTAGCTTACTTATCTTCATTGAAAAGAAAAGCTACCAGTGCCCACAAGGAAGAAAGAAATGTATTCAAATGCCCAGTATATGCTAATTTCCATTCCTTAGTACAGGTCAAGTGAGTTAAAAAAAATCAGTGTAAGTGGGATTGATAGAAGAATAATAGACTCCAATAGACTCCAGCATCCCAATTTCTGGAACTGGTGAATAGGTGACCTTACATGGATATTTAAGATTGCAGATAGAATTTGCTAATCAACTGACCTCATATTAGGTTATCTGGGTGGGCCCAATGCAATTGTAAGGGTTCTTCAAAGCAGAAGGGGGTGGCAAAGAACCAGGTGAGAGCAATGCATTGTGGGAACTGTATTCACCTTCACAAGCTTTGAAGAGAGAGGAAGAGGCCACATGCCACGGAGGGTCAGTGTCCTCAAGAAGCTATTCCAGGCAGGGAAGGAAAGGGAGCAAATATTCCTCTAGAGCAGGGATTTTCAACCTTTTTCATCTCGTGGCATACATAAGCTAGCTATTAAAATTTGGGGGCACGCCAAAAATTTATTTTTTGCCAATCTGATAGAAAAATAGATATAATTTTGATTGATTTACAAAAATAATAGTAACAATATTAGTTACTATTAATTACGCTATTTGCTCCAAATAGTAATATTAATTACTATTAATTACCTTATTTGCACCTTTTTTAAAAAGCAGGTGCCTATACTTGTCTGTAAGGATTCCTGGTTCCAAAAATTAAGCGTTCAGAGGAAACCTCATTAGGTATGAGCCGTGACCAATCAGATGCAACTCTATTTTGTGACTCATATGTTTATGGGTCAAGACAGGGCATTCACACCAGAAGGCTATTGTTGTGTTGGTTGTTGTCATTTTTCTTTTTAATTTGGGAAAAGAAATCAGTGCCTCTGACTAAATAGTCAGGTATCACATGTTTTTTACAGTTTTTGCAGCACACTGGTTGAAAATCATGGCTCTAAAGCCTCCATAACAAACACCACCTTACCAACACCTCCAGCTTAGCCCAGATGGACCCATTTTGGGTTTCTGACCTCAGACACAATAAGGCAACAAATGAGCATCGCTTTCAGCCATGAGGCTCTTGGTAATCTGTACAGCAGCAATAGGAAACTCATATAGAAGGCATGGAGCCTCGGGTATGGTAAGGAGGAAAGAGAAATAAATCAGTTGGGTTCAGGCTTTACATTTATAAAAGAGGTTAGCGGCATCATTCAAATTTAAATTGGCATCCCATTTCTGGGTCACTCCACTGTATAGCATTGGGAACTAGCATGTGAGTCTCATAATTATACCCATTCCAGAAAACACTTAAATGTGCTGTGTTTCAACCCTTGATGTTGAAAGTGTTTAGTAAGTGTAGATATGTTAAAATAGTCCTTATAACCTTTGTTCATATTCATTATTTACTTAGTACAGTGACGATATGAATGACAAACAAAACAAGACCAAAAAATCAAGTGGACTAGGTCTGTATCCACCTGTTCCTATGAGGAAAAGCACTTCAAATTTATATTTCTGTCCCCTCATTATCAGATAACTAACATATTATATTTTCAGAAATCCAGAATTTATTTTCAGCCATAATTTAAAAATGTAACTGAAATTATATTTCCCACATATTATTCCAATGGTAAGTGCCACAAAAGCAACTCATTTCCTTTATTTTCCCCTTGAGGAAAAAAAAAAGGTTGAATTCCTCCTAGTAGGCTTACAGGAAAGGGACATTTTGGAATATGAGAGAAAAACAAGTAAATCTACGAGGCAATAACATCACAGTACAATCATATTTTATTACCGCCACTACTATTTGGCTTTCTAAAACTGTTTGTTTCATATTCAAAGGGTACTTAGGGAGCCATATCTGAAATAATATGTTTTTATGCCTTTCTTTGGGGGTTTTCACCTTAGAACTTTTTCTAGCCTCTACCCCACTACCACCACCGCCACACACACACACATAAATTTATATCCAGGACCATTTGGTACATAGAACTTAATTGAGATTTAGTTTTCATGTGAAAAGCACTGAAGTGATGACACTTTAGGCACCCACAGTTCCTGAAATTCATTCCAGTCTATTACAATGTCGGACTCACCGGTGCTTCTGCTCCTTAGACCTCATTAGATGCATGCTACGTACTAAGAAATAACAGGAACAATAAACCATGTCATTAAGTTAAATCCTGTATTCTGGGGGAAAATCAAATTGTCCTGGCGTGGCTTTTTTATGCTCAACTTCAGTTTTCTGAATGACCATCACTCAGATTGGCAGGTTGTGAATTAACTAAAGATGGGGTTTGCTGCCTTCACCCAGCCTGACAGAGAAACCTACAGGAAAACAGAAATCCCAGGCTGAGCAAGACACTTGCACACAGCGACAATAGAGCAACAGATAGAAACCTTCCTAGGGGGGTGGTCAGTAATTGGTAACAGTCCTTTCCCAGGACACACTGAAAAAAAAAAGCCTCCTTAAAGATATAGTTGACAGTGTCTGTACTTAAAATGCAAGCGATATTCCCTGAGACTCATGGATTGCTTACCATGTGTCCATTCTAAGCTTATTTAATTGCCACAGGAGCACGATGGGGTCAATGAAGACACCAATGCCCATGAGAGAAACTTGCCCCAAATCACCCAGTTGCTTTGTGAGTGATCCTCAGCCCGGTTCTCACTCATCAAGCAACAGCTTCACCTTGACCGAACCCTGAGACTCTGAAAGACCGTAAGACTTCTGCATCTATTGACGAGAGCACCCGTATGACTAGCCTGTATTCCAGCACAGGCTGGCTTATTGAAAAAGTAAAGGATGGCAGAACAAGGTAAATCACGTCAATTATTTCAGCCACTCCTGACAGAGGATTTTCAGAGGTTCCTTCGGCTGAAGAATTACACGTTCAGATCTAAACGCCCTGGACCTTATCTGTAGTTTGTTGTTGCATTTAAGCCCGAGTGGAAAGGAAAAGTTATGTAGTCACCTTTGATCATGAGTGCTTCATTCGTTTTCTTAAAGTCCAATAAACCCTCTGGCTTTGTTTTACACTGGTCAGCTGTTCTCAGCTCTGCTTGCAGATCTGAACTACCTGGGAAACTTAAAGAATATGGATGCTTGGAACACATCCCACAATTATTTCGGGATAGAGTGCAGTCTCTATGTCAGCAGGGTTGAGAATCCACTCTGATCCTAAAATAAAATGAAAAATCTTCCTAATTTCAATCTGCCAGGCTGCCAGGAGTCTCAGCGCTCAATCATCGTGTATTTATAAAGCTAAACGCGGAAGATAAATTTACTTATTCTGCTCTCCGTGTGGTTTTTGAGGTACCGTTTCTATTTTAATAATCTCATTATATAAATGCATTTTATCATAAAACATCTCCAATCCTTTTGGAAGCAGATAACCTACATTTGGAAAACAATTACAGAAAAACTTAAAACGAAGGTTCCTTATCCTTCATTTTAAAAATGAACTTTGGAAAAAAATGACTTGGGTGTTTTATGTTGCTCCTCAATTAACAATTAGTCGTGTTTGACTGATTTGCATACACACAAAGTAGATCTGTCAGGAAAGTCAAAATAAGGAGAATTTTATCCTTTAAAAATCTGAAATAATGCAACACTCTGAGAGCTTTTCTTTAATCAAGTGAACTTGGTAATGTTCAAAGTGGATGGGACTGGAATGCCTTAGAATCTGCATAACTCTGTTTTCACCACCAGGTTAAAAATGTGTATTGTTATCCCCGCCTTTATTTCCATACAATCACATCCCAGTCCTTCCTTTAAGAGCAGGAAATCCTAGATATCAGGGCATCTCTAGGCAGCATTATTAAACATCTCTAAAACCATGCCTTTGTCTCCTCTTCCTCCTGTTAGCATTTAAATCAGTCTACTGACATGGCATCAACCCTCAGGGACAAATCCCCCTTCCTCTGATCTGTGACTTCCAAGGACTGATTTGTGGGTACCCATGATGAGTGATAACCAGAGTATTGGTGCACTGCCTTCTAGATGGTGTGTTAGATAAAACAGTATCTTAACCTAATTTAAATGCTTGATGTTTTAAGAAAACTTTTCATGAGTGGTGCAAATTTTGAGATTTGAAAATCTAAAAGCTGAGATAATTTTGAGAAAGGGGATTGAATTAAGTGATAAATACTTCACCTATTTTTCCTTCAACTGGAAATACCACTGGCTGGCAGCTGATACCTAAGCTTTCTCATTTTACTTGCATCCCTAACCATTTCTGGGATACCTACTTTGCTCACAGTAGCTTTACCATTGAGAATCTCTATGATTTAAGTCAGAATATTTCCTCTAAGTCTATCCTAAGCTCTAATATGAGGGGAAAATGGGAGTACTTATATCAGGGTACAGCTAAAAAAATTAAGTTAGACAATCTAGTGAGTCCTAGTATTTGTATGAATGACAATCACTTGTACACAGGGAGTAGTATTAACTGTTGAACAGCTCCCTAATTCTGCATTCAGAGAATTAGCTGGTTTAGGAAAAAAGCAACAAACAGATCATTCTGATAGATACCAAAAATTGGAATCACTGATATAAACCCTGCAAAACTCTAAGCATATTATTTGTTGTATTATTATTACAGCTAGAGGCCTAGTGCATGAAATTCTTACATGGGGGGAGGTCCCCTAAGCCTAGCCTGTACCCTCTCTAATCCAGGACTCCTTGGGGGATGTCCAATTGCTAGTTTAGGCCCAATCCCCAGGACATCCCTCACATAATTTGGGACCACTGGCTCCTAACTGCTCACCTGCCTACCTGCCTACCTAATTGCCTCTAACTACCCTCCCTCCCCGTGGGCCTGGTCACCCTCAGCTGCCATCCCCCCTGACAGCCAGCCTAGGAACCCCCAATTGCCCCCCTGGTTAACCCTTACTGCCTACCCCGCCTGGTCGCTCCTAATTTCCCCCCTTGCCAGCCTGGTCACCCTTAACTGCCCCCCATGGGCCTGGTCACCCCCATTCAACCTGCCGTTCTGTCATTTGGTTGTCCCTCACAAACCCTCCTGCTGGCCTAGTCACCCCATGCAGCCTGTTCAGTCGTCCATTCAGTTGCAATGGTCACTTAGCCTGTATATATATAGTTATTAACATTGACAGTATTGTGGCTAATAATGAAATGCTTGTGATAGCTGGCAATAAAGTAGCAGTCAGGCACACCCATTGTCAGAAAATTTTGTTTTTCTGAAAACCGATTCCAAGAACTGCAGTCATTTGTTGCTCTGCTCACCCTCACAAACAGAAGTAAGTAGTTAAGAGTTGGGTTAAGATGGCAGGCTAGTCCTAGCCGGTTTGGCTTAGTGGATAGAGCATTGGCCTGAGGGCTAAAGGGTCTCAGGTTCCATTCTGGTCAAGGACTCATACCTAGGTTTCAGGCACAATTCCCAGTAGAGGGCATGCAGAAGGCAGCCAATCCATGGTTCTCTCTCATCATTAATGTTTCTATTGCTCTCTCCCTCTCCTTTCCTCTTTAAAATCAATAAAAATATATTTTTTTAAAATAAGATGACAGGGTATTAGAGTCATAGTCAATTGGTTTCTACTCTAGAAAGATTCTGGGGGAAGTTAAGACAGGTTTCAAAGGATGGAGTCAACAGCAGAGGCAAATCCAACAGAGGACATCTTGGAAAATGCTGGAGAAGTCAGCCTTTTCCCAGAAGACTTGCTCCTGACTCCCACTGGGTAAAAGGCTCAAGTGAACAAACAGCAGATGATTAATTCACACAAGGCAGGCTCAAGAGGACCTACGCCTTGTAGTACAGCTTTAAGGCACTAGGCATGATAAAGGCATGGGAAATTAAGAATGGGGATTTATTTAAACTGAAACAACAATAAAAAATTTCATACACACAAAGTAGAACTGTCAGAAAAGTCAAAATAGGGACAATTTTATCCTTTAAATATCTGAAGTAATGCAACAATCTGGGGATTTTCTTTAATAAAGGGAGCTCAGTAATGTTCAAAGTGGATGGGATTGGAATGCCTTAGAATCTGCTTTGCTCTAGTCATTCTCAAACCTACAATGCAAGAGAACTCTGGGGTAGAGGTGCTCAAAGGTGTTTTTTTTTTCTTTCTTTTATCACTACTACTCTTTTATCTAGAGGCCCAATGCACAGATCCATGCACTGATGGGGTCCTTCGGCCTGGCCTGCACACTCTCACAATCTTGGACCCCTCATGGATGTGTGGGAGAGCTGGTTTTTGGCCTGATCCTGATCCCCACAGGCCAGGTTGAGGGACCCCACCGGTGCATGATTGGGCCAGGGAGGTGCCACAGGAGGGCTCCAGGGTGTGCCTGGCCCATCTCACCCAGTCCTGGTCAGCTGGACACCAGCAGCAAGCTAACCTACTAGTTGAAGGGTCTGACCTCAGGTGGTCAGTGCACATCATAGCAACTAGTTGAATAGTCAAGCAGTCAGACACTAAGCATATTAGGCTTTTATTATATAGGATAATAACTAAATTTTGTATTTCTATCATATATATATATATATATATATATATATATATATATATATATACACACACACACACATACACACACACCACACACACACACACACACACACACACACACACACACAGAGAGGGGAAATTTCATAAAACTAAATTTTCCTTTACTTCACTAATGCAGTGTACTTTATTATATATACACACACACATACACATATACATTCTGTCCCAATCCATCCTCTAATTTAAAAATGCTGGTTAAAAAAAAATTGATTTTATGACCCATTATAGGGTCTTAATTTCAGCATGATAAAAAGTGCCATTTGTTAAAAATGGAGATTTCAGCCCCACTTCTACCCCAAGATATACATTTAGTAGTCCTAGCATAGGAGTCAAGAATGTGCACTTTCTAAGCAACTGGGGTGATTCTGATCCCTAGAAATACTCTGCCCTGTAAAGTTAAAAACGGCCTTTGGGTATAGCCAATCTCACCTTCCCTGACATCTTCCACCTTCCTGCTCCTGTATATGTCTCTTCTGCTATAACCAAAGCTGGAGCCCACCTTAGATCTGCCTCAACCCCATACCTGGCACTATATTTAACAGATGAATTAACTGAGGCCCCATGTGCCAAGAATAAATTAAAAACTCTTCAGATTTCACTTTTCTATTTTAACTCTTTCAGGTTTTGTATAGCTGAACAAGAACCAAAGTTTTAATGGGAAAATAAACACACACACAAGAACTCTCTCAAATGCAATTTATGATTTATTTTATGCAGAGTGTTTTTTTGTTGTTGTTGTTTTTTCCTGAAGCTACTTTTATGGTTAGAAAATAGGAACATGTTCAACCAATTTAATCAAATTCTAATTTTATTTTATATTTATCTTACTGAAAATTAGAAAACTTAACTTCTCAATTTTTTTTATTAGGGTTCAATTACAATGTACCTTTGGGATGAAAGAGACAAGTTCCCAGTGGACTGGGGAGATGCATCAGTCAAGAAGAACATTACAGGACTGAGAGCTGATTATACTGAGCTCTAAAGATATTTCTCGTTATTGCCTAAGAACCATAGATATTGCACTAATTGGCTAAAATTTTAAAGGGTTCTCAAATAAAACCAGAAGCAATTGTATTATCTTCCCTGTGGTGATAGCACTTCAGAAAAGTACATACAACTCATTTTATTTGTGTCTAATAATGACAACATATGATTTATTTGAGAGGAAAAGAGCTATGTGTTTTAATTAATTTAGCTTGACTGATTACATATATTCTATCATCAAGAACAAAATTATTGCCGAAACCGGTCTGGCTCAGTGGATAGAGCATCAGTTGTGGACTGAAGGGTCCCAGGTTTGATTCTGGTCAAGGGTATGTACCTTGGTTTCAGGCACATTCCCAGTAGGGAGCACACAGGAGGCAGGTGATCCATGTTTCTCTCTCATCGATGTTTTTAGCTCTCTATTCCTCTCCCTTCCTCTCTGTAAAAAATCAATAAAAGATATTTTTTTTTAAAAAAGAACAAAATTATCAACTCACACAGCTTCTGTTAAGGAATTAAGGAATTATAAAAGTCTCTCACTTTTAAAAGTCTTAATCAAGACAAATATATCCAACTGATATCCAAATCAAATACCTCCATATAATCTTATTAAAATATTTACATGAATCAGTTACTGTATATTAATAATTTTAGATCATTATGTAGATTAAAAAATATTTATACTAGAAATTCCTCTATAATAGCCTTAAAATATTCCACAAATACTTCTTCAGTGTAAACGTAGGAAATATTTGAAGTCACTGAACCACTTGTTATGATTTAATAGACTGCAGCACTTACCAAATACTGTTGAATGAATCAAGCAACAAATGAGAGAATAATTTTTTTAAATCTCTTATCTTCAAGTCCTTTAAATATTTCCATTATCTCTTAAAAAGAAGTTTGTGAGGCAATTTAATGGTGAAAATAAAGGACCGGAAGGGAACAGGGAAGATGTGGGAAATGTTTGGCTCATAGTTCAAGGCACAATGGTCTCCAAATAAGTGTAAAAACAAATAGCAGCTAGAAATAATCCACATGGTATTGCTTTAAAATATATAGTATATTAAGTCAGTATAATTAGATATTAGTACAAGTTATAGTAAATATTTTGAAGAAATAAAACTTTATTTGGAACTTCTTTATCAAATTTTTCACTTCATTACAATTTTCCACACAATTAGTCTGAATTAGTGCTATTTTACTGTATCTAATTCATTAAATTACTGTCTAAATCACTCATCATCTATAAGAACAAAAAGGAAAAAAAAAAGAACCATTCCTTGCTCCAGTGATGAGTTTTGTACTATATATTCAAAGTATAAGACAATTGATAACATTTATAAAAATAGAGATTTGCTCTTTTTATCATCATTGTGTGTTGGAACTCAAGGGGGTAAGAGAAATTGGCAGAAATAAAGCATTGGGAGTCTTTTCAGCATTGGAATAGCCATTCCAATCAACAAAAGCAATTAAGCTGCATTGAAATAAATATCATTTCAACAAATAACATTTTATATTTTGTCTAGTTTCCAATTTCACAGAAAGAATTTAGTATCTGTTCAAACCCATGTAACTTAATTGTAAATTAAATGCTCTCTAGACACATCAAGTTTACAGTCCAAAATGCAAAAAGAACTGAATTTAGCGAGAAGTAGTTTATGATATAATGAAAGGGGGAGGGGAATGCCATTACAATATTTATTTTTATTTTATTTAATTTTAAAGTAATTTATCTTTTTTTATTAATGTGTTACATGTATATATATCTTCCCATTGCCCACCCCCCCTCCCAGGCATACCCTAACTCCCCAGTGTCTTGTGTCCATTGGTTATGCTCATATGCATGCACACAAGTCCTTTGGTTGATCTCTTACCTACGCCACCTCTCCTTAACCTTCCTGCTGTAATTATTTAGAGTTATGCCATGGAACTCAGAAGGAAAGGATAACCCCTGCAATTCATTATCGCTAATATAGTGAAAACCATTCTTGCTCATGAGACTGGTTGAATAACCTTGACATTGACCCAGAGTTCTGGTATGGAGCATTAGAAGAAATGGGAAAGAGAAAGCACCGATGGAGTTTTGAATGATTTGGTATGCTCATTCGCCAGGACAATATCCTTATTGATTACATCCCTCCATCAGCTTCACTACAAATAGGTTTGTTGTCATTTACATTGACATCTAATGAGGAGTTTGTCATAGGCACTGGGACAGGACCCAGATAATACTTGGGGTAGCACTGTTCTTACACCTTTTGGGGGTGGGAGTGGGCACTTATAATGGTTATTTCCAAACTCCGGGATGGTCTACAGAGTAGCAGAAATAGGAAGTGACTTTCTCGAACCTTTAAGGAGTGGTTTCTCTGCCTCTCTCTGTGAGCAAAATAAATAGAAGGAAATAGTTTTTATGATGGGAGAGCAGATGGGAGAATGGTGAAAAAGACTCTATTGTAAAACCCAGGTCTACTCTACTCCACATTAGTAGCCAAACTACTTAGAAGCTCCTAATAAACTTATTTTTTAAATGTCATCCATTTTCTGATTATTTACATAAGACACTTCTCTATTGCTCTGCATAGCTGAGGTCCTATGTCATAAACACAACAGATCTAAGCACAAGAAAATGGGAAAATACTTAAATATATGCCTGATTACATACTGCATGTCTTCCTGAATAGATGGGAAGATTCTACTAGATTTTGTCTTCCTTTGTATCCATCACTGCCATTGCACAAAATTGGTACTCATTATTTTTGATGAAATTGTCATGTTCATATTGAAAGTGAGCTTGTTTCATTAAAAAAAAAAAAACACACATTGATTGTCCAGCTGGCATGGCTTAGTGGTTGAGCGTTGACTTATGATCCAGGAGGTCATGGGAATCCAGTCAGGGCACATGCCCAGGTTGCAGGATTGTTCCTCAATAGGGCTGTGAAGGAAGCAGCCGATTCATGATTCTCTCTCATCATTAATGTTCCTATCTCTCTATCCTTCTCCCTTTCTTTCTAAAATCAATAAAAAAATATATACTTAAAAAGCACTAGTCTAAAATTCTATAAAGAGAGAGGATATGTATTACTCTTGTCATGAGAAGGTGATGCTAATCCATGGCATAGTCTATAATAAAAATCAAATAAGAAAACAAAAGGAAGTATATTTACCAACTATCAATTTGCTTAGTACAAAGCATGAAGCTTTCCATATATTGCCTTATTTATTCATCATAAGGACAATATAACATATAAGTTATTACCTCTATCTTATAGAGAATGAATCTGAAATTCAGAGAAGTTCAATAACCTTCTGGCAGTCAAACAGCAAGGGACAGATATAAAACGTGAACCCAGGTTCTGGATCATTCCACTCTTGGAGTTCTTTGTTCATTTAGTAATAGACATGTCAGCCATATTAAAACACTTGCATTTTTTATCAAATATTGTTTATTACCAATGCTTACATGAGCAAGATCACATATCTGAATTAAACAATGCTATAACTTCAAAACAGATTCTTCTATTCCCTCAAAAATCTCATCAATACCACACTGTAATCCATTGGGCTTCTCTGGGAAGCTGCCGCTCCAGGGAGACTGACCAATGTCATTCACAAGTGCACACTTTGCCACAGACACTGAAAATACATCCTCCCAACAACTCATCACTTGATAGGACTTTTATTCAGCAGAGGTGCCCTTTGGGATAAGGGTTCACTATAAGGTGCTATTGTTTGGGTTGATAGCAACCCTAGGCCTGCCCAAACTGGCTGCATTGCAAACCTAACCTCCAACCTCCAAGGTCCTACACTTTCACTGAAGACGATTCTTTAGAATGTAAGGCTCCTATTCCTCTGGGAATAATTTCTTATGGACAAAATAAAATAACCCAGGCAGTTAATAACTTCTTATCAATGTTAAAAGATTATATATCCAGTTCTGCCAGGGGGCATATAGGTATTTTCCTGGTGCCTTACTCTGTCACCTACAGGAGTATGACCAGGGTTAGACCTCGGTAGCCTCATCTACATATTTATTACACAAATCCTTAGTGCAATGACCTAAGACTTACCATTCTCTCCTTGGGCACTTTAGCACAGTCAGCTATGGCAATAATGCTCAAGTATGTGTAAGCATGCAAGTCCACTTTTCATATAAAAGGCATTTGGTTCTCGAATGAAAAATAATATATTAAGGAACAATTAGTGGAATAAATAGTACGTTTTTTTTTCAAATGAAATTCACCTCTAGTTTAATCCACAAATTGGATTATAGTTTCTGGAAACATAATAACAGGTTCCTTTGCCAACTACTGATACACAACCCAATGAGCCTTATCACAGGTCATGAACCTTCCAGATCACACATACTGCAAGTCACATTTCTGCTGGGCTATCAGCTCGCATATCTGCAGACCTGAATATGTGCTAAACTGTCGACTTTTTAAATCCAAAAGTGGAAACAGCTAGAGTGAGTCAAGAAGTAAGAAGGCAGATATTGCTTCTTCCATTGCAGTCTACTGAATGCTGATATTATGACACTTCAAAATTTAATAGCAACACCAAAAGGATTTCAGGTATAGATATAGTACAGATCTTTTCTCTTTAGGAAAGAGGAATACCAATTCACACACATTTAATTTAGATTGGGTATTTTCTAGAAAATAAAAATAAACCTACTTCTTAAATTACCACTGACTTTGAAAAACAATTACACATTTTTAGCTTAGAAAAGTTAAAATGACTGAAAATAGTATCTTATTTTAATGTTTAGCTAAAAGTATTGTTTTGCTTCTTTGTCATGAAAAACAATCTGCGTGAAATTTCCATTTTTAAGATTGTATACTTTGTGACACAGAATATATAAAGTATAACAAAGAAAAATTTCTCACGAGGAACATGCAGAATTTATTTGGAAAAACAAATACTGCAATACTCATATAACTTATTAAACAATGGTAATCATATTTTAACATGCTAGTTAGTCCTGAGGAGGTGACAGCTACCGTATGTCTCAGAATGATTAGTGGGGAAAAAAAATATGGCAAGAAGAAGTATCCGAAGTAAACAAGAAGTGACACATTGGTGGGAGGAGTCAGCCCATACTACTTAAGTCTATTTAATTGGCCATTGCTCAGTGTTCTGATCTATGAAAGGGCTCATCAGATATATTTCCTCCATTTTGGAAAAAAATAAAACATATATATTTGTTATTTCATTTCCTACATGCATTCTATTAAGTATAAAAAGAGTAACACTAATTATTCATTTCACAAGCAAAGAGTCTTGTTTTACCAATGACTCATTATTTAAATCCATCTGAAAAAGGCACCCAGTGTACTTAACATATACAACTTTTCACAAATCTATACATTCCAATTTAACTTATATAATTAAAGCATAGTATGCAAATTGTCCCCTTGACTGGAAGGTCTTCTGGGAGTTTGATCAGGGGCAGGGCCAGCCAGGGAAGGGAGGGAGACCCTGGCCGGTAGTGGTGGTGGTGGTGGTGGTGAAGGGAGAGAGAACCCAGCAGCCACTGGGACTCTACCAGTGTACAAATTTCATGCACTGGGCCTCTAGTTGTATAATAAATGTTTCACTTTAGAATTCTATTTAGAATGACTATTTTTCTCTGTTAGCATATTTTTATTAAGTTTCTATTTCACTGTGAAATATTTCAATAAGCTTGTATACCTTTTCAACTTGAGAATAAATGGATATACAGTTTAGACAGTCCTTCTTTTCACATAGTCTATTTTACAACCAAATATATAATAATTTATATGAAGTTTCTTCCATATCTTCTACACTAATAAAAGAGAAACATGAAAATTAACTATCACTTACTACACCCACAAGCCATGCCCACCAGTCAACAAGGAATGAGTATGCTAACTAACCCAATCAAGATGGCAGCCATCCATGGAGCTGGAACAAGCAGGAGGCTTGGGATGCCCCTGGCGATGGAGGAAGGCAAGCTTCCTGCTCTCCCTAGCCGGCCATGGCCTCCATCCAAGGCTACAAAGTTTCAATTATAGAGATAAACAAATTCTAGATACTTGCTTCCAGCCAGCCCTGGCCTCTGCTCAAGGAGGTGCTGAAAAATAAATAATAAAAAAAAGAAGGATATCTGGTACCTTGGGTCACAGGGGAGTGATCAGGCCAGGATGGGATGGTAGGGGCCGTTGGGGGTAAGCAGACTAGCAGGGAACCAGTTGGGGGTGAGCAGGCCATCAGTGAGGTCAGTTGGAGGTGATAAGGCCAGTGGGGGGCAGGGGGGAGATAGTTTGGAGAGAGCAGGCCATCAGGGGGGCAGTTGGGGTGAGCATGCCAGCAAGCAGAGTGGTCAGGGGCAATCAGGCAGGCAGACAGGCAGGTAAGCAGCTGGAGCCTGCAGTCCCAGATTGTGAGAGGGATGTCTGACTGCCAGTTTAGGCCTGATCCCTGTAAACTGGCAGTAGGACATCCTTCGAGGGGTCCCAGATTGGAGAAGGTGCAGCCGGGCTGAGGAATGCCACCCTGCTCCTGTGCACGAATTCCGTGCAATGGGCCACTATATCTAATAAGATGTTTAGGGTAAAACCATATAAAAACCTCTTAAGTTATTTAATATTCATACTTTATTGACAGACTGTCTCTACTTTTTCTATCTATTCTATGTTAAATACATGTCAGTGCATGTAAATTCTTGGGGACATTTTCCCCCAAACAAATCAGTTGAATGTGACAAGTCACATAAGTACAAAAAGTAACTCCCCTCGCCATGATTTTCTGAAGTAATTTATATACTACAAACTCTGGAAAATAAAGTTTCACTCTCAATAGAATAAAATAGCTAACTTAAAAGTAGGAGGGTGGGGATGTATAATCAACTATGCGGTCGGTTGTAACAGGTGATAATTTAAGAATTTTATATTAGTCAGTATGTGACCTTTGATCACCTTTCCTCCTTCCCTTAATGAAGATTCTTGCTGCTGCTATTGTTTTATTTAAAGAAAAAAAAAACCAGTAACTATGGATGAGATACAAATTCAGTCCAAGGGTGTGATCATTTCCTCATTAGGGGAAAAGCAATGCTTTAGGATCACCAAGATTTTGACCAATCCTTCCCCGAATCCACCTCTCACCTGCTATTCTAATTATATAAATTATTCTACATTTATATGCAGTAAATGGCTCTCCGGTCAAAATCAGGCATAATATGTCTGTACCACAATGCATGTTAAAAAAGTAAAACCCGAAATTACAGCAATAGAATATATATCCTTCCCGAGACAGGCGATGCTTTCAGTCCATTTAATAATGAGCCTGTTCCAATTCCCTGAGTGGCTCAACACAGTTAATGTGCCTCCAGAATGTAATCAATGTATTATCCTATTCATGTTAAGATAGATATAATTGTTTACTATATCATGAGATTAAACTCACTCAGAAACCCATTAACTATTTTAATGACTAGAGAGGGGTTAATAGATGATTCAAATGACAGTTGGTGATTATAGGACTCTCCCTCATTTAAGCAGAGCTGGAGACAGTGATTTTAAAAATGCAGGCAGAGGATGTACGAGCTATAATCTCATATGACCACACTGAGAGTTTTCATTTTCCATCAAGCATAGACTGAGCACCTACTGAGAGGCTTGTACTTAACCTTGGGGAGGATTCGGTCCATGCTGCTTCAGTCAGTATGCCTCCATTTAACTGGGCTGATACAACAATGGTTTAAAAAAAGGGGGGGAGTCATCCTAGCCAGTTTTATCTCAGTGGATACAGCGTAGGCTCACAGACTGAAGGGTCCTAGATTGATTTGCAGCCAAGAGCACATACCTCAGCTGCAGGCACAATCCCCAACCCTGGTCCATATGCATGCAGGAGGCAACCAATCGATGTGTCTCCCTCACATTGATATTTCTCTTTCTCTCTCTCCCCTCCTCTCTTTCACTCTCTCTAAAAATCAATGGAAAAGTATCCTGGGGTGATGATTAACAACCCAAAAAAGGCCCATTTTGTGATATTAATTACTTCACTTAGATACTACGAACTACTACATCATGCATTATACAAGGTACATTTAAGGTTTTAATTACATCCTTAATATTAGCATGATTTCTCCAAAAATATGTTGGTGCAGTACACTTCTATATAAATACCATATGCATGCCACTTTTCCAAGAAATCTATCAGGATATTGATTCTTTTTTCCCTCTGACCTTGAAAACTAATATAAACTGGTGACTTGAACTCCATGAACATGCCTCAAAATAGATGAGCTCTTTTAAGAGATTCTCAAACATGCACAGGGGAAATGTTGATCATATATTTAAGTACTCAAAATATTTGATTTTCAGCAGTTGATATTGACTATACCATGATCAAGAAAAATAAAAAATGATGAAATACAACGCAATTCCATCTTTCAGCAGACACATAAAACAAAGTGCTCTATAAATCAAGTACTAGTCTAAGGTATTTATGTTAAGCATGCAATTAAAATGAAAGTATATTAAGTATGCAGGACCTTTTTTCTATCACCTCAGCTTTGGAATCCTTCAAATTAAATGAGTATGAATTGCAATAAATGAAAATCAGACACACTTGGCATACAAATTATAACCGTCTTTGACAGTGATTTTCATTTACTGTTTTCAAAGAGATCCCTATAGACACTGGTCAATGGCAAATTTTATTCTAAAGTTTTTATTTCTGAAAGTTTTCTTACAGTATCATATTTATTTGTAATTTATTGCCATGAGCAAATCATGCACATAGAACACAGCAAAAACATGTAACATTTTCTTTGATGTCTACACTGATATCCAACATGAATTGATCATGATCCTTCCATGTTCAATATACAGCTCTATTGTACTTATCCTATTGCCTTGCAGTTATTTATCCAAGTGTTTATTTGCTTTCTAAGACTTTTCATTTAATAAAGTTGGGATCAATTTTTGTCTCTGTTTCTGAACACAAAGCAGATTTTCTACTTTTTTTTTGCACTATAACATTGTGAAATATATTAAAATACTATCTTCAAGTCTCGTGCTATTGAACACCACCATGAAAATGCTCTTCAAATTGCAAAAAAAAAAAAAAAAATGTTGCCAAGACCGGTTTGGCTCAGTGGATAGAGTGTCGGCCTACGGACTGAAAGGTCCCAGGTTCGATTCCAGTCAGGGGGCATATACCTTGCCTGTGGGCACATCCCCAGTGTGTGGTGCGCAGGAGGCAGCTGATCGATGTCTCTCTCGCATCGATGTTTCTGACTTTCTGTCTCTCTCCCTTCCTCTCTGTAAAAATCAATAAAATATAATTTTTAAAAAATGTTATAATGTGGTCTAGGATCAATTTGCCATAGCTTATAATTATTATTTTAAAGAAGCCATTAGTGAATCCCGTCAGAGAAAGACAAATACCTTATAATCTCACTTATATGAGGAATCTAATGAACAAAACAAACTGATAAATATCACAGAAACAGAGACATAGATGCATGGAACAGACTGACAGCTATCAGAGGCAAGGAGGGAGTGGGGGACAGGATGGAAGAAGCTGAAGGACAGATAAGCATGACCCACAGACACAGACAACAGTGTGGCGATGACCAGAAGGAACCGGGGGTGAGGGCTGTGTGGTCCTGGACAAAGGAAGGAGAAATGAGGATATCTTTAATAGTGTAAACAATAAAAGCAAAACTAAAAATAAATAAACACATAGTGAAATATATTGCCTTTATGTATCACAACCATGTTTAACTAATTTTATCAAACACTCAATTACTTTCAAACTACCCCATAAATGTTTGATTAAAGTGCTGCTGCTTTTAACATTATTAACTGAAGCCAATTTAAAGGATAGAACTAAAGTTAATCTAAAGTGTTCTCAAACTTATTTCACTATTGATACTTTTAAACATACACAAAATTTAAGAAAATCCTATAAAATAAAGAGGTAATATGCAAATTGACCATCACACCCTTGAACAAGATGGCGGCCCCCATGTGGTCACAAGATTCCTCCCTTGGGATCACAAAATGGCTGCCACAAGATGGTCAGCAAGGGTGAGCAATTGTGGGCGATCAGGTCAGCAGGGGAGTGGTTAGGGGGTGATCAGGCTGGCAGGCAGAAGCGGTTAGAGGCAATCAGGCAGGCAGGCAGGTGAGCAGTTGGGAGCCAGCAGTTCCAGATTGGGAGAGGGATGTCTAACTGCCAGTTTAGGCCCAGTTGGCAGTCACACATCCCCTGAGGGGTCCCAGATTGGAGAGGATGCAGGCTGGGCTGAGGGACACACCCCTCTTTAGTGCACAAATTCCATGCACTGTGCCTCTAGTTGTAAGTTCCCATGCACACACATTGGCCAGTCCCCATACCTGACTTCCCAAGAGCAACCTGCCCTAAAGACTCTTCAGTCCACTTCCCTTCTTCCCAAACACTAGCAGCAAATCCCAGCCACAACTTCATTTCATCCATATTTTACTACCATATCTATAAAATATGAACTATCTTAACCAAACCACAACACCATTATCACTCTTAAATAATTAATACTAATTCCTTAATATCATCAAAAAGTCCAGTCAGAGTTTATATGTCTAATCACTGCATACAAGTAATGATTTGTTCTGTTTTTAAAATAGAATCTAAATAAGTTCTATATATGATAACATGACAATTGATTGTTCTTTCCCTTTAATCTATAAGTATTCTATATCTCTTTGTCTGGCTAACTTTTTATAGAAAAATAGAGATGATCAATTGATTGATTGATTGGCTACTGCATTATCTCAGTCTGGATTTTTCTGATTGAATTCTTGTGGTTAAATTCAGCATGTTCCTCTATGAATATAAATTTAGGCTTTTTCAGATCCTGTATCTGTTTTATAAAACTACTTCAGAGAAAATACCTATTGTATTTTCAATGCTAGGATCTTAAAATCACAGTGGGCCCATTATATTAACCCATATATTTAAAAGGCTCACTGTTACTTCTATTATAAAAATCAGATAAATGTTACATTAATATAGGCTTACAAAATTCATTGAACGCAAGTTAATTTGTCTACATGTTTTTGTCATACAAACCTTTACATGTAAGATTGAGTGTGCATACCTTTGTAGTTTATATTATACCTAAACTACTGAAAATAAAATTAACAAAATTGTCTTAGGCTAAATTGTAATAACATTTGCTTAGTGTATTATGGAGAGAAAAACCCTGGAAAATGGAGTGAATGCCTCTTCTTTGTAATTCATGAGGTATTATGACAAAACACTGTATACTTGAGATGATGAATGTGTACTTATTGCTGTAACCCTAAATTGCATTTGGCACTTGACAATATGGTTTGTTGTATTAAAGACAGCACAAAGCACTTATTGAATGCTTACTACATTCTAGTATTCTGGACTCCTAGAATATAAAGGTAACCTGAGAAGTATTCAGTATCATATGGAAGAGAGACACATACACACTGAGAAAGCAGCTAATTGCCTCATCTTGACTAAAGTCAGATTTCTTGAGCCTGGATACTGGTTCCATGACCTTGTACAATGCACTTCATGCCTCATTCTGTCTGTAAAATGTGAATATGGAATGGCTAGCACCTATCTTAGATGCACTCTGTAAAACTTCATGAAAGCTGTGTGTGCAGTGTCTGTCAAATAGTAAAGTACTCAAAATGGTAGCTGTT